>JANSTX010002851.1:7015-21868 GCA_027564355.1 Penthetria funebris
CTCGTAAGTTTGATTTCGAATCATGTTGGTATAAATTGTTTATAATTCAATATATTTTGAGTTATATTCAATACACAAATTGTAATACAATTATCAAGCAATATTGTCGTATCCGAATCAATTACAAATCATTTTAAAAGGTAATTCTCCAAAAATGTACAGCATATATTTCAGTATTTGAACGAAGTTCAGAGTTGTAAACATTGAAATATATTTTGTTTGAAATATCTTTTGTATGAAAAAGTGGTCGAGAATTGGATTCAACGAGTTATCATGATCGTTAGTTGAATGATGTTATATTTATCAATTATAATATGACTTATATATATATATATATATATATGTTATATATACTGATATATATATTATATATAGTGCATGTTGCATAAATATATAATCAATCACCCCTATTTGAAACTATCTTATTGCAATTTTAATTCTAGGATCTACTAAATATGAAACTTATAATAATATATGCTTGTTATTGTTGCATATAAATTTAAATTACAATAACCTTAGAGTTTTTAAAGTTATAAAGGCGAAGCAATATTTACCATACATACTATACAAAACTATAACACTTACTGAAAATCAATCAAATTTATTATTTATTATTATTATTTTAATTGAATAATTGCAATTATTTATTAGTATAAAATACCTACAATGCATCACCTCACATAATACGTAATTAAAAAATGCATTTATTTTTAAATTTATACTCATCACACTCATCCACTTATAAAACCAACCAACATCGTAACTTCATAATTTGTTTTGTTTTTTTTTTTTTATTTAGAAAATATATTATAATTAAGTAATTATAATTAAGGAAAAAAAAAGCTTTAACAAAATATTACAAAACCAATTAATAGAAGGAAAAAAAAAAAAAAAAAAAAACTCATTTAATAAAGCCCAAAAAAACCAAAATAATTATTTAAAAAAAAACAAAAAAAAAAATATCTTCAGATGCAAGTGCATTACAAATTTAATGTAAATCTTACCTGTGGCAAATACGAAAGACTTTTTGTACTTTCAGCGTATCGATTGACAGCCCGTAACTCATCCATTGTCATATGTTGGGTATTAGAATTGGAATGCGATGAACGGGATGACGAACTTCTCGACTGATTTTGTACTGTAAATAATGCAGGACCTTCAAGTGAAACTGATAAACGTGCACATGATTCAAGCAGTGAATGTTCTGGTATAATTCCTAATGAAATTGCACTATTACCAACTGTTGTACCAGTTGCTGATAAAAGTGCTGGTGTTGATTGAGATTCTTCTTGTACTATAAAAAATAATAAACAAAATATATATATATATATATAAATTAATATACACATTTTATATAATTAGAGCTTACATAAGCCCCATCGGTCACATTCGCATTGAAGCCATGTTTTCTCAGCTTCAAGTGAAAATTGTACTATTGTTGAGAAAAACAAATGTATTATGTTTGATGCAAATTTTCCAATGGAAAAAAAAAACAAAAAAAAAAAAAGAAAAAATTATGTCTTACATGCATACGTTTGTTGAGCTGATTTTCCTCTTGGTGGCGGTGGATATCGAAAGCTACATATCCATTCATCTTGAACGCGAAGCACTCGACCAGTAACTCTTGCATAATATTCATAATTGTCACGACCAAATAAATCATAAACCGCAAATTGATCAATCATTTGTTTCATTATTTTTGTTGCAACCTAAAATATATTTTTATAAATAAAATGTTCACACATGATTACACTTAAATGTTCATTTTTGTTTTGTAATTAAAACAATAAGTTAATATTAATTTAATATAAATATGAAGGCGGTTAAGTCTTTGCCTTTATTTATCATAGTTTTCAGATTTTTAAAATTCAGATGATAAATAACAAAATCAATGTTAATATTGTTATTTCTTTTTCGAATTATTTGACACCTCAATAATTTGAAACACAATTTTGGAGAGGGCCTCCGTCGATTTTATGATACTTTCAAATAATTTAATGTTATAAATGAATTTGAAATTTCGGCACATGTTTCCAATCATTTGTTTGTTTCACCATCAATACCAAATTTGATAATTGCCATTCATCAATATCTTCTTTCTAGATTAGCATTTTAAAATCAAATATCATGAGCATCTAAAAGATATCATATATTTAATGAATATCATCATTAAATGTTTTAATTTTATTTAATTGAAAAATATTATAAGTTATATGATTCTTATAATTTAACTGCAATTGCTGATCTTTAGACTATGTGTAGTTGACATTTAAATTTTGATCGCAGATAAGATCATTATCTCATTATCACATATCTATTGATTTTTTTTTTAAAAGAGTTGCCCATTATTAATTTTTATTTGCCACTTATTATCGAACAACCAATTGTTCATTGCACAATAATTTTAGTAATAATTGGAAAAGTTTCACAGTGATTTCGCGTTTTTTATATATTTTTTTCTGATAATTATAATTATATGATATGATGATAATCATATAATTAATATTAACAATATGCATTTATATTTCAAGAGTAATCGATTAGCAATGATATTGAAATAAAATAATTTGCATATAATTATTTGTATTTCGTATATAAAATTTATAATTAAATTTATTTATAGTTTAATTTGTTTACCTATATAATATTTGAATTTCAATTATGAAATTAACAATTTTGAATTTGTATCAATGACATTTTTCCGCAGATAGAGGTTATATTAAATTACAACAGATATAATCAATAGATAATCTCTGAATGAATTTTTGCATTGTCGAAATTATTCTTATAGGCATATAGGCACCGTTGACCGAAACGAATATTTGTAAAAATTAGCACTTAAAATCATGCTAATTGCTGGAGGTGTTATCGAAATACAATTAGTCGAAGTGAACATTGTATATGATGTTATAGGTTGTTGCTATTACAAAAGAAACATTGTAAAAATATGAAACTATATATCGATTTTAAAGAAAAGGGGGTTTTAGTGACCGTAATTTAATTATTTAAATATAAATGGGGTTTTTTTAGAGGCATAGCGGTCAAATCTACTTTAGAAATAATTTCGAATAATCTGACATTATATTATCATGTGTATTGAATTTCTTTCAGTAGTTCGGATTAAATGCAAACCCATTGAGCTACTGGTAGAATTCACATTATAATTAGTCATATTATTCAAAGCACCAATGCAAGGTGTTGAACTCTGGTGTCGAACTAATAGCTCTCATCAGTGCAATAATAATTCAATTTATTATGTCGAATGCGAATGAGATGAAACTAAACTCACAATTGAATATCATGCTGACTTATAACACGATGTAAGGTGACAAGAACAAAAGAATTGCATAGTACTTTGTACCTTTTTGAAAATTAAATTAAGAAACAAGAGCAAATTAATGAATTAGTTACATCTATTAAACTAAATTAAAAAGTTTCTAATATGAATTAAATTATTCACACCGAAATAGATAATATTAGTAATATTCCATATATGAACATGAACTGAATTTAAGGTTAAAAAAATTTAAATATTAAGATAGTAAGTTACATCAAATTTAAACACTCTATTCTATATCTATGATTAACCTAAATTCGAAGAATTGGCAATAGTAATTTTAAAACAGCAGAAAATATTTTATTTTGCCCAATATTATTTCTAACCTAGAATAGGTAGAACAACAACTGAATAAACTGCTTCGAAAGTAGACAATGTTAAAGATATATATCATATGTTAAGATAACATTTGGGCTCATTATAGGATCGTTATGTAAATACAAGTGCGATTACATTGAAATCAGGTTAACTACGCTTATCACAATCATTGCCTAGATCTAAAAGATATGTCTGCCTTAAAATGAATTTTATATATGTAATTTCTGAGCGAAGCGTGCATATATGAAATTCTATATTATTAAGAAATCACATCTTATTCAATTAATCACTTAAAATTGAATTGAATACAATTATTTTGATCTTAATCAATTTAGCAGTTTGTTAATAATGAAATAGGTCTCCAAAATATTATAAGTGTCCGAAATGTTCGTCAAAAAGCTTCAGGCAACAATAACTAATTGAGATACTATACTATTAAAATAATTTATTTGAAGTCTAGTAGTTTCTAACGTAATATAACTAACTAAATGATAAACAACAAAGGTGCCAGAAGATGGAAAAATTTGTAGGCTTAAATACTCGTACTTCCGATTAAAGGTGCGGTCTAACAAAGCATTGTACATATATGAAAACATTAAAAAACCTAGTTAAAATATTTATACTATAGTGATATAAATATATACTTAAATTTAGGCCTATATAAGTATTTCTTCAAAAATATTATAATAATTAAATTATTCTGTATTTATTTTAATAAATTAACTACACATAGTATTTTTATTTGATTAAATTTGATTAAAGTTGATTAAATAAAACTTACATTGATTTCCGCCTGAACATTTGAAGGCACAAAGAAAGACAAGGAAAAAAGCTTATAATTTACAGCAAAATTATTAATAATACTATAAAAAGCTTGAAAAACTACTTCAAATTCAATTATATTGTTTATTATATGCAGAAAATGAGAACTTTTATGGAAACTTATTGGAATAGAATAAATATTATCATATGTCTCACATTCAATCATCATCAATTAATCCTTTGCCTATATAGACTCTGACACATATATATACGCTATTGTGCATCACAATAAAAACACTAAACAACAAAATATAATAAAATAACTAAATATGTATGATATATTTCATAACATGCTAATAAAGATTTATAAACTATTTACATGCAGATATTACTTCTTATTCATACAGACTTGTTGTACATTAAGTGGTCGAAAAATCTATTTAATTTTTTACACTCATTTTATTTTAATGTACATGTACTGATTCTAGTATCTTTACAGAACTATGGAGTACGTAAAGATATAAAAAAAGTCGTTCAAGTCACGTGCAAAAAAATACAAAAAGTGATATTTCTTTAAAAACAAATTTATAGATTACATAAAACATTTTAGATGGATGTTAATTAGTCTTCAAAAAAAAAAAAACAGGAAAAAATAATATGCAAGCCGCAAAGGACAATTGAAAACACTTCCTACACTTTAATGAATAAATTATTATTATTATTATTATATAAATCAATAAACTTATTATGTTCGGTTATCACATTTGTTATCTAATCGATGATCAACGCTCACATATAATCATGTTCGGCGACATTTTTAGCTGTTTACAAGTGGGGTGTTTAAATTTATGTAAAGAAATTCGGTAGAACAATCCGTCAACTTATACGCCAGAACAAATATTGTAGCTTAATTTATTTATCTATTTATAAGTGCTTGATTGTCAATATATAAAGAAACACTATCCAAAGTACTTATTATTAAGTTAAACTCAAGCAATTTTCAGTAAAATTAATGCATTGCATATGAAAAGCGCAATATTGATAACTCAGCCTCATCCTGATACTAGATATTCACTGTTCCCTTGAAATAGATGTTTGTTTCTTATCTCAGAATAATGATTATTAATTCTAAAAAATTAATCAGAAGTATAGTATATTGAGCTACCTAGAGTCACAGACGTGCGAATGTTTTCAATGTTAATAATTTGATAAAAAATTTCAATTTCGAACTATTGAATGTAATGAGTATCTTACAGCGAACTACAGGAATGAAATACATTCGATGGCGCATTGAGACAAATTGGTAACAAAGTTTTTGGTTTCGTTTAGTTATGATAGATGAAATATTATAAAGAGAAGAAAAAAAAAGGATAATTAACAACAGCAATAGACCAACAGAATTTGAGTACACGATATACTTATTAAAAAGACAAATAGGTTGATAAAAGGACATGGCGAGAAAAACGTACATTTTTTGAAAATATTACCATTTGGAAATAATACGCTACAAATTCAAGAGTGGAAATTCAGCGTTTCACAACCAGGTACACAAGAAAGAAACATCTCGTAGGTCTGGTTCAGACCATATCAATACATTCAGAATTATTATTGGACAGTCGATTGAATGGCAAACACTTTATATATATATGAGATTTGTTGACTTTAGACACGCATTCGATAGTATAGATTCGTTTATATTATGATTCACAATGCACAGTTTTGCATCGTGCTATTTTTGATGTACACAGGTATTCGTTTTATCGCCAGTATTGCTAACTCTCGTCTTGAACTCGGTCATAATTAAGGTAATCACCGAAGTGTATGGTATCATTTTTCTACATAACTATCTATCAGGTGACAAATAGAAATAACATTATATCACAAATTCCAGTTTACGTTAACAGCTGTCTCAAACACAAACTTAAAATGTTTCAAATCGAATACAAATATCAAATGAGAATTTGTCGAGGCTAGCAGATCTGATGGGGATGAACAGGATTGACAACCAAAAAAGTGGAATTAGATTTACCATACCCTGAGACGACCAGTTGGTGATAATGCAAAATGAGCACTCTGCTAGAGAACCCGATCGTGGCAAAGAACCGTTATTAAGGAGGCAAGTATCAATAGTACGGGACTGAGCGAAGTAAAAATACTGGACATGATCATCAAAAATGGCGGATGTTCGTTGACTCCCTATATGCTCCCACATAGTTTGAGATGATCATGAAGCATTCTATACTATTATTACATAATTGTTTTTTAGTGAAATTATAACGATTATTTGTATGCATTAATGACCTGTTTCAGAGTGTTTCTGGAATATAAAAAGATCAGTAGCACACATTAAAATGTTTGTAGAAAAAAACATATTTCAATGGAATTTTCTTTTTATAATAAAAATATATGATGTTTATCTTTACAACACCCAAAAAATGAAAAAATTGTTTTTTATTAATATACGAGTATTCTGATTAAATGAATTTTTTGTATTTGTTTAAATAATTATATACCCAAATAACCCATTAACGCGAAAAAGAAACTCATATAGAACAAACAACGGAAACTATTCTGAAGTCGATTTAATCGATTATTTTAGTAAAACGAATTCTTATCAATATTGTCGTTCAAAGATTTACTTAATAACATTATATTATGCTCTAATAATCTAAATTCTATAGTGTTTATGTTTATTTAATGAGATACTCATATAATGCGTTTGTAAAACTAACACATATTTTTATAAAAAAAAAAGTTATTTATTATTACAATTTTAATCTGTTATAATCTGTTAAGATTATGATAGACGTTACAAGTCAGTTATTGAGTATTTGAGTCAAGCGTGCGGGATCACCAAAAGGAAAAAGAGACGATATGCAGGATATAGCTATAATGAAAGCATTAAGCTAAAGAAATGTTCAAGTAGCTGGAATCATAAATGAATATAGTGATTATAGTACTAGCAGTATTATGTATGCGAAATAATTGGAATACATCAGAATTATCGCATACCAGCTACTTCAATTTCCAAAGTATGCTTATCGTTTGGTACAACATTTACCAAACGATGCAGCTTATGAATTAGATAATTGATATAAAATGTTTGACTAATGCGCTTTGATGAATTTGTTATAGATCTTCTCCATATATAGTATACTTTATTAAAACATATTCTCTCGATTATATATTGTGGTGAGGAAAAAAAGTGCCAGCCGTAAAGTAAAATTGGATCGGGCATACGACCTGTCGGTGATATTGCAAGACGCACGCACTTGACTGGAATCTACAGGGTATTAGAAGACCAAGTCGTCCAAAAATAACGTGGCGAAGGAACGCGTCATTAAGAAGGCAGGTACCAGTGGAAGGGAATGGAGCGAAGTGCAGGTACTGGCAAGAGATCGTCACAAATGTCGGTTGTTCGTTGACGTTGACGCCCTATGTTACGCGTCTAGTAAAGGTCGAGGCGATGATGATGATGATACATAACCAATATCTATATCTTTGGATTGTACTCGATCATTGTCACCTTTAAGTACACGTGCCCTGCACTTTCCATACAGATAAAATATTATTAATTACATATGATAATAAGTAATTAAACATTATGAGTACCGCACTCGCATAATTGATATAAAAAGATCAATACTTGGAAGTGACGTTCGTTATCTTGCCTAAATATTAGAATTCTATTGACAAATGGTTCATTAGAATATTCAATAAAATTTCTGACATTTCAAACAAAAGTTTAAAAGTGACTTATTTTTTGGTAATTCAATACAATACTATAAAATCTATAATTAATCAGATATAATTATATTATAAAAATAGAACAGGTGAGTATTTATATAATAAACAAATTGTGAAATGGCAAATAGATATATGTCTAGTATACACAATTATTTTTAAGATGTTCTCTAAATCTAAATTGGTTTACAAATTGGAATTCTATTTATTCTTACAAGTTCTACAAACAATAAATATGTAAACAATACATTATACATATATATATATATATATAAATATATTCAGTTTTGTTGTTTTTGAGTCTAAGAAATTGGTAAATTATAAATTACCAAGAAAAACTGTACGAGAATAGAAAATAATTAAATTAATTTTGTCGAATAAAGCGCATTCTGGATTATTGGCAAAATCAATTTCTCTGTTTTTAATCGTAATGACGACAATTATACTGACGTATGAAAATCATTCGAAAACTATTTCGTCTTATAAAAATAAATCAAAGTACGTACAATTCCATATAAATACACATATGTCAACGTGAATTTGAAGCTCTTCCTATCGTTACATTTATGTATGCTACTATTTAGACCTCTTTAAAGTGTCCTCAACATTTTCATCATATTAATTTTAATTGACCGTTATCATGAAGATAATTTTCCGTTACAGTCGGCAAATTCATATTGAAAAAATTAAATAACTATACAATGTACTAAGAAACATGATAGAGTGGTGTCACAATTATGTAGTTTGTTGGTGACATAATTATGCATCAAGTCCACATGAAAGACATTATGACATATATGTTTGCCCACGATTACATAAAAATAACAACTTTGTTCAGGTTTTTTTTTTTTTTGAGAACCGCAGTCAAGTAAAAGTCAGAGCAACTTCACGATGTTAGTCACCCACTATCGCAAAATGATGAAGGTAAATTATGCGTTAAAAATTAAAAATAAAAAAGAATAAAAAAATTTAAAATGATCAATACGTATATTGATGAGTGAACTGACTGACTAAAATCTTGATTGTTTAGCCCATCTTTATCTAAATGTGGTACAATTGTAAACTCAATAATATACGATCGTTGATATGCAATCAAAGAATAAAAATAGGATGTTGACATTATAGTTTACGTAGTTGGAATGGATTAAAAAACATTTAACTTCATCTAATAACGTAACGTAGTTCAAAGTCCTTAAGCCAGATTTAATTGTGAGTATTACTGTAAAGTTGAGTTTCTTCTATTGAAGAACAAAATGTGATTGAATGTTCGTAACAAAACTCAAGGATAAAGTATAATATATAACTTTCATTCAATAGATAACAAGGTTGTAATGTACAATCAGTGTTGAAATTGAAAGGTTCAATGGTTGGAACCAAACTGTTCTTGTGAACAAGGGATCAACGTATCGTTTAGTATATTTTAATGGTACACTTGCTGGGAAACCATGCAGTCAATTGTTTACGCATAGTAACTCGATTATCCAAATTGTAGATCGCATACTTGTTCACATTATTATAAATTAAGCTGCAAACACTTTTAGTAACGGATTCAGCAATCGGACCAAATTGATTTTAAACTGTATAATTCCAAATATAATGGAGAGATACTGAAATGCTATTCGCGTCTATTATCCTCTCATTGTTAACATCACTTTATTCATCGATACCTTAGTCGAGACTTCAAAGTCAGAGATTACATGATCCAGAAAGCTTCTCTTTTATCTCTTTCTCTGATCCCACCGACACTCCTAGCTTCACTATAAACTGATTTTTACTAATCCTTTTTCCAGACACAGTTTTAATTCAAAGTATACCAACCATTGACATACTCTCCCCTTCAATAGTCTATTCCAGATCAACATGTGTCAGTTAAAATCTCTGAATACAAATCATAAAATAGAATTCCACATTCAAATGCACCAAATTAGTTACAGGTTAATTTATATTGAGAATTTCTCAGAGAATTCTTGAACACAAGTATGAATAGAACTTTGTTACCATAATTCGAAAAATATTTACTAAAAAATCATTCGAGTGTCAATAGAAAACTATTGACACTCGAATGATTCTTTAGCTGTAAAGATGTTCAATTGCGTCAAGATATGTAGTAAATTAAATTAAAAAAAAAAGTATTCAATGAAATATATTTTGACGTTAGTTACTAACATGACTATAAATTTCTACCAATTCTCCTTCTTATTACAGTGAGTATATGATCATGGTAAATATCAATAAAACTACTTTTTTGTGCAGTGTTGTTTCAATATTATAATATGATGCAATATTCACACTTCAATTTTATAATTGTATTACATTAAAAAAAATTATTAGATCTTTCAGTTGTTGATGGTTAACGTACAAAACGTTCAAAGGGTTTCTTCGTCATAATATGATCAAATTAATATGTAATCAAAAACATTGTCAATATGTTCCTGTAGACGACACACTACATTACAGTACAATTGATAATTCTAATTATATACTCGTATCTACAATATATAGCCCATGACGAAAATATACTAAATTGTTACTTAGATGAAAAAAAAAAAAAACATATGAAGTTTTGACTCATCATATATAAACTTTGCTAGTATAGATAAAAATCTATAATAAATTTTAATGTCGCTGAATCATAGATTCCGTTCATAGGATGCATTTGAAAGCAATTGTATTTTACAGTACATCTATCTCACTAAAAAGTGTTTAAAATTGTAAATTTTTCATTTTATGAACAGAAATAATAAAATACATAATTATTAGAATGATTTTAAGTACACACATGTAACTCGTTTAAAGAAAAAAACGATGAAAAATTATTCAATATGAAGCCAATACTGAAATATATCATGATCGAGTTATCTGTGACTCGGTGACAACTCGAGGAGATTGATGATAGTCGGCCACTTCATTAGTCACATATGACATAATCAATTATACTTAATCATATTCTTCATATTAAGACAAATCATTTCACAACGAATGCATTTCATTTCATAAGTCTATATACTTGTGAAAGAATCCAAAAACATTACAATATGAACACTACTTAAAATACTAGATATATTAAAGTGGTTGGAGTTCAACATAAAGCTATGCTTTCGAATTTACATCAAATTGGTGGCAAAATGTATATTATCGTATATTTATCACAATTGTTAATGAGTATAATGTGCCAATTTAGTCACGTGAAATTTAATGAATCTTGGTGTGTAGAAGTAATTATGCGTATTGACATAAAAAATATACTATCAGATACGAGAATGTACTTTCAGTTACGAGGTTATATTTATTTCCTAATACTCAACCTGATCTATGAATATTATGTATTATAGCATTTAAGATATTCATGAGCAATCATACATAAACAACCCAATCGGTGTAAATTACACAATAAACATCAATTATTTAACAATAAATAAAAATCTACAATTTATAGATACTTTGTTATTAAGAGGATTGTGATTCACTTTATAGATTATAATTTAGGTATAAATTTTTTTCGAGAAAATATCGTATATCTTGTTAGTGATCTATTCTATATAGATTTTATAAATTATTTTTCATTTTAATGCACATTGAACCTTATTTAATAACCATTCTAAAAATGAATCAAATCCCCTCATAATCTAATGAATATTTTTTACTCAAACATATATTGGAATTGGAAATTAAAAGAAACAATCAATAATGTGGTATACGAGTATAATGAGATGAATATGAAATAAATATCTAATTTGCATAAAGTAAAAAACTATATAAATAAATTGGAAAGAAAATTACTCACCTTGTACCTTAGTACATCTTCCATTCTTGCAGTTTTACCATCACTGACACACGATTGAAAAAAACTAGGTGCAACAGATACACCAAGAGCTTCACTACTCATTCCTGTGCCAGCACGCTCAGAGTTGCTGGCTATGACACGAAATGTACCAAATAATAACACCAAAATACGTTGTGTGTACACTGGTAGTGACATAATCAGTCTGAAAAAGAATTTTAATTAAACAATTTGAAAATTTAATATATTACGGATAAATATGAATATTTACATAAACACATAAATAAATTCGATATTTGTATTTCAAATTTTGGTGATTGCCTATAATATTTGTACACCATATTTCTTTATAGGGCAATATATAATAATAAGGGACATGAATGCTTACAGGGAAATATTCATCACCAACGACGTACAATAATAAGTGCAATAATTGCATTTTATTGATGAATGCAACCCATTATTGGTAATATTTCAGTGGCCTATAGTAAGATTTAGTAGTTATCAATCTAACACAACAAATAGTACACATATAGTAGTTATAATCTTACTTAATTTAAAATTATTTCCAATAGATAGAAAGTAACTGCTTTATTTTACATTGCAAGGATACTATATATATATATACTAAAGATAACTAAAATAATACCATTATTCTAATTATATGATAAGACAATTGATAATTGACCTCTTAATCCATCATTTGAGTATGTAACATACGTCAACTAATTTAATAAAATATATAAACTATGTAATATATGTTATATTATTGTCATCATTATCATCATCATCATCATCATCATCATCGTTCTCAGTCTTCAATCCATACTTTACTCATATGTAAATGTTTGGATAAAGTCATAAAAATTCCGATCGCTTTTTTGAAGCAATATATGAAAAGCTTAATTAATTATTATTATTATCGCATATTACGAGTATGCTGGTCTCAATTTGAACTAAATTATATATAATATGTTTAAATTGCCAAACTTAATTGTATTTAGTCGACAGACATTATATTAATTTAATTTGACTGTATAATAAAAAAAAGATAGTATAAAATCATTCTATTTATAATAGTAGTATATACGAACGAGTAATTTGATTACAATGCAACAGATAAAAAAGACAAATTAATTTGGGCTATGGTGTGAAGACTGTCTGTTAAACCAAAAATTTCAGAACAACAACTATATGACCCCATTTATAAATAAAAAATAACTAAACAATATTCATGAAAGAAAGTATAAATAACCAGTTTTACGAATCTACCCTCGCAATTAGCATTCGAACATAAGCAGACTTTGTTCACATTTCTAAATTCTAATACAACTAGGTGCATTTATTCTATCACAAGTAGATCTTTATACAATGAACATACTGCACTGTTTCATTACCGTCTGAAGGGGTCAGTTTAACTGCAAATGGTTAAGGCTAATTTATCAGTGTCATCATAGATCGTATGAGTTGTGTCAGTTTAATAGCCATTACATCTGCACCAATTTATTGAATTCTAACAAGTCTTCTATACACTCATGCACTCATTAGCAGCAAAAGGTAATGAACAGACAGTCACAAAAAAAAAACGAGTAAAATCAAAGAGTATGAGAATTTTTCAATCCTAGTTGCGGGTCTTGAATTGAATCGGAAAATAATAATAAACATAAATAAAATTAAATACTGGTCATAAAACACCACCAAAGACCATACAAAGTTTCGATCGCTGATCAAGCCGAAAGTCTGACTACTCCTATTAGTAACACTTTAAAAAGAATATTGCCCTTAATTAGGATCGAAATGCATCATGTGTTAGGGCCAGTATTTGCATGAAATTTAGAAGATTATGTAGTAACTATTGGTGTTAATTATAATGTTGCAAGGGTAATGAATGTAGTGACCGCACGTAACATCTAGCTTACTCTATCATTTCATATATAGCATCTACTAGAAATTCATCATGATGATTCATAGATTATGAACTTGTAATAAATTATAGTCTGTGATGAGAGCTAGTTCAACAGATAAACGGGTAAACTTGACAAATTAATATGTTTGAAATAAGTTTTTATTAATGCACAGCGAATAATATGTTTGACATCGGTGTTTCTTCAATAACTATTAAATGAAACATAATTTAAAATTTAGTTTTTATTTAGATTGATAATATGATGTGTATAAAATTTTATATGGAATATAATGTCAGTCTAACAGTCAAGTGTCTCATATGTATGTCTTAATGCATTTCGAATGTTATCCTTAAGCATCGGAATTGCCTTCGGTTAGTTGGGTGTACACCTTGTTCTTCAAGACGCGCTACAGAAAATAATCGTAGGTTAGTCAAATCTGTTGATATCACCACTTTTTGATATTAATCAACAGGGGATAATTTTCTCTCAAAATTTGCATCATAGCACGAGTTATGTGTGATGTGGTAGCACCATTCAGGCACAAGAAAGTTTTCCAATATGTCACGATAACCATTACCAGTAACTGTTACAATATTGCCTATAGCATCATCAAAGAAATATGATAATCTAAATTGAAACCAGAAAACAATCTAAATTGAAATAGTCTAAATAAGTCTTTAGTCGCCCATAGAACAAATGATTTACTCAAGTGTAGTAGTTTAGACTGTATCTCACTATAGGTCATAGTTCAACACTTATATTAGTTGTGATCAAACCGATTGTCCAGTCTCCGTCTAAAACATTCATCATAAATTAAATACAGAAAAGATGGTTCGATTCATGAAATTTAAGAACTAACTCAAAGCATTTTCTTATATTGTCTTTGATATTATACACCCAATTTTAATCTAGAAAAATAGAAAAAGAAGTAAAAAGTTTGTATGGGAGGTACTTGAAGGAGTACTCCAATTTTCCTCATCTTCGAACATAGGCTCAGAAATCAG
>JANSTX010002873.1:0-21839 GCA_027564355.1 Penthetria funebris
GTATGTATATTGACCTGGTCGATAATTGAAATTAATAAAGTATACATTTTAGTGGATTTAACATTTACATTTAGTGGATTTATCATTACCAATAATACTCCACCCCGTGGACCCTAGTAGCGCTCATTTTAAATCTAGAATTGCCTATCCATCTTATAGTTAATATGATTATACTATGATGCATGCCGACGATTAACGTGTAGAATGTATTATCAAACACCCCTTTTGTATCAATAAATACATGTGTGCAATTTCCTAACATTCGATAGATTTTTCCAGATCCGAATCTAGCACGTCAAGCACTGTCTCGTCGATTTACCATACTTATATTCAAATTAAAGTATGTAAAATGGTATGTCTGATATAGATAACCTTTCCATTTTACAATGTCATATATATAATATGTCATTGGTAGCAATTAAGCAGGCAGTGACAATTCATGTGTCAATATCATATCTGATTGATGAAGTGGCTAATTTTTATTGGAGTATGTAGATTATTTCACTCTGATGGTTGAGTCAATCAGTTGAATAATTGAATTTCTGATCAATTGCTTACTGTATCTATAATAGGTGTCCTTCGGAATACAGGCATAAACTACAATCCTTAAATTAACACCGCTTATATAGTAAGTTATAGGGCGCAATTAAGCACTTATTTAATAAATATCATCAAATTCCACAACCATTGCAGTAATAGTAAATTGTATACCCGAAATTTTTTAATTAATTGGGACTTTCAGGTGAAAGAAGCAATTCAATTTTATTTATCTCATGATCGTATCCATCACCTCTAAAATCTAGATATAAGAGTAAAGGCAAATATTGACTGGAATTTGGATTAGTTACACTGCCACACTCAACTTTCTTTCCGAACACTTGCTATTCCGAATAGAAAACATACTATCTTAAAAGAACTATCAAACTTAGAAATTGGGTATAATTATTTTCCAAATGTATATATTTATTATAAAATCGAATGTTCTGTGAATTTGACAAATTGTTTTTTGACAGAACCTTTGGGTGACGCTAAAAAAAACTTTTCTATTAGATATAAAACTGGGTATAAGAAAATATTTATATTATATGCACGAAAGTATTATTATTACAAGAAAAAAAAATCTCATGGGATTATCCCAAATATGTCAATATTCATTTGTAATTCGATTCAGAAGGAATGGACATCATATGTTCGTTTCTACGTATATTATATTTTTAAAGGCCACATAAATTCTTTACTTTTATATGAAAATTTTGTAGTTTTGATATATTGAAAATGTTTCAAAAATAATGTAATTTTCTTTGATTAAACACACATTTTACAAACTTTTCCTAAGGTATAGTGTGTCACAAAATATTAAATAATAAAGTATTCATTTCTTTAATATATAGAATGGACTTCCATCAAAATACAAAATGATAAATGGGAAAAAATACATCAATTTTGTAGTAGGACTAATTACATACATTTACTGTAATGGACATATACCATATTTTATCATGTAATAAATTTTATTTTTTTCAAATTTCATTCACATATTCATTAATCATTTATAAGTAATTATGGTTGAAGTGTTACAATATACGCGAATAATTTCACTCAAATGATGTTATTGAAAGATACAAATATGAACAGTCATCTTGGTTTTTGCAATCAATTAATTAATTAATAATAATTAAAAATATATTTGAAAATTCTGTTTAGACACTATATTTCATTGCCGATATGTCATTAGGTTTCCAAACAAAAACGAGGTGACATAAACACAGAAATCTGCATCAAACTGAACTGTTGTTATTTAATACACTAAATTTTACTTATTTAAATACAGAAAATATTAGTATACAACTAACATCAAATTATAAGTTTGAAATAACAATTTCACCGATTTATAGATTAGATCACAAATTTAAGGTCACAAATGTAAGACCACAATTTGACAGATAGTACATTGTTTATTGTCAAAGTCAAAAATGTTCAATATTTAAAAGCGATATTAAACGATATTATTATTAAAAAAGCTCTAATAAACCTTTTCTACTTAATTCTTTATAAGAGAAACTTGATGTGAAACCCTTTAAATTCAGTACTATTTATGACATACTATTTATACATATTTATAAGTTCATTAATATTGTTACACAACTATCTCACGTAATCTATTAAGGGCTCGTTACACAGTAATCGCGTTCGCGTACTCTGCAAATTTTTACACTATACTACTCTGAATATATTAATTTTGCAATTATTATAATCGTATCGTACTATACAGCTCTTTGTTTTTAATTTTAAAAAAGGTCAGGAACTAACATGAATAAAGAGAGTGATACATCAAAAACTGTAAATTCGAGTTGTTAGTTCAAAAATAATATACTATTGTCAAAAATTTTGAAAATTGTACTAGAGTGTATTCGCATTATATGAGACGCGAATAATATTTTCGTCGTGAACATAACCTTTAAAACATAAATATAATAAATATTATAATATAATAAAATATTAACAGAAAATATTTTACATTCAAAGTAGGGTTATGGTGAACGCAACATGAACATTCCGCCAGTTTTCAATTTTCCAATATCACCAACCGATCGCCGCAGAGTATGGTCGAAACTATCTCACTTTCTTTGGTTGACAATTCTACTTATCGTCTCGATTTTATTTGTCACTGTTCAAACTTTGCAGTCATGAAATAGTACCGATATAGAATTAGCATTTGCAGACTCTAATTAACATGCCAAACATTTGCTGAACTTTGTTTATGTGGAACTTTACATCTGTTTCAGTATTGCCAAAAAACTTCTCTAATATTAAAAGCTCTCTACTTTATATATTTCTTCGTCATTGTCCGCAAGTGGACATCTTCCAAATGTATTAATCCTCATTAGTTTCGTGTCTGAAATATTACTGGTCGTCTTGTGAGCACAGGACGACCGGATCAACACTTATCATTTCACAACATAGTCTAAAATGAGCAGGAATAATAATGAAGACAATAAAAATCCCTGTTTATCGTCAAACCTTCCACGATTTAAGACTCTACTTTTTTGAATCGTAATATTGACAACGCATCATAATTAGTATAGTTCATAGGGTGTTTCTGATTGTTAGCTTAGTGCTGTTCCGGGCCCGAAATTTCATGTTTTAGCTATCATTAGACTCCAATAGTAATTGTTTAATCAATTATTGCAATATTTCTTTGAAAATCAAAATTATATTCCAAACTTTGTCAGATCGATCGAAATGGATTCGAAATTTTGGTTTAATGAAAAAAGCATGCATGCAGTAAGAAATAAAAACGCGTATATTCGTTGTACAGAATTGACCCTACACTAAGGGAAACTAAGGGAATGTTCGAGCCAGGGACACATATGGTAAAGTCGTTGTACATGACATATATCATTTCGACCGTCCATTGAAGCAAATAATATTGGCTGTTCGAAAGGGCAGAAAGAGTTTTTGGTCATTTGTTGTCGCTGTAAGCAGCATTATTAAGTCCTCCATTCCCTTGTTGAATCATCAATGGCAACCTTATTGCAATTTCGATACAAAAGACAGAACTGCTCCCGATTTCTTCATAATTTATAAATTTTGATGGTGTGACTCTTCCGATTTTAATTCGGTTACATTCGGCACAATTTTAAACTGCCTTGAAATCTTCATATTAATTAACAATTCACCTCGTATTCATTTGACACATTATATTTGCACTACAAATTCATTCAAATTACCAATTACAGTATAAAAATCTAATTTAAACAATTTTACAATAAAATTACTTATTTGACGATCTTAAATTAGTTAAATGCGAAAAGAAATCACCTCCATATTTTGCCGTTCAAATAGTCGTAATTGAAGTGTACTCCATACGCATGTTGACCTTCGAAATCATTCGCCACTTTCGAAGGTACTTATAGCATAGTTACAAGTAGGTTATTGACGACTATATAGAGTTGACATTAGTCGTGAAGAGTATACTACGACTAGTTAATAGTTGTTAGTTGTCATGTAATTCCGTAAAAACGTCCATAGCCGCCATCCAATAATTATCAACATTTTTTAACAGATGCTGCCAAATGTTTTTATAAGGAAATTCAAACATTACATGCATTTAAAAGTATTCTGCCTTCGTTTTTATTAAATTCTAATTTAAATGTACACCGTAAATTGAAATATTTATAGAGTTACGGTAGGGTTTTTAACATCTATGTATACATTAGAATTTCTTCTACATATAATAAATTTGTGGCGAAATTTCTCAAAATAGAATTAATATTCGTATATTAAGCAAAATATTTCTAGCATACTATTTTCTATATAAAATATAAATGTAGATACATACAGAATATACAAAGTTATTATTTGAGAATTTATTGGTTCTATTTTATTATCGCTTTTCCATTCTAACTACATAAATCTTATTTTGATAGAATCATAATTTATGGCAGAAATTTTGTAAGGTAAAGATTATTCGATTTAAAATAGAATTTCACTGAATTTATTATCTTGATTCAGATATATGACTATAGGAGTACATCGTATGTGTATATAGAATATACAGAACATGGGCCTTAATTGCAAAGAAAATTCTTTTAATTGCATTAAACAGTAATTGTATATACTTACATATCCAACATATTCAGACAATGAGCAATAACTTTATAGCTAATATAATTTCTGACTAACTATGAATAATTTTGCAGTAGTTGAATTTTCAATTTCGTCAAATATTAAATTTTGTAAACATATCTTATGAGCCCGATGTCAGAAGCAGCGCCGAACCCACAACGAAAAGCGCCCCGAATAAACATATTTGAAGCGCCCTGAATAAACATATTTGAAGCGCCCCTTTAGGCAATTCTCACGTGAAAGGATAACCTTTTTAGACATATTTTAATGATGTATTTGTAATAGATCTATCTATTTCCTTCAGTTTTTAAAATATAATTTTTCTTGCTTTGGTGTCAATGAAAATTTTTGAAAAGTTAGGGTTTCTATATTCTATTAAAATCACAACAAAAGATGTTAATCGGTCATTACTTATTATGGATCGCAAATAATTCTTTATGAACTGCAGCATCGAAGAACTCTGTTTAGTTGAAGCAACTGTTATAGACAATGTTCGAATCATACAGAAAGTCGTATATCTTCTAATAGAACAAATATTTTTATTATTGAATTGATAACCTGATCTAAAAATGTATAATAAAATTCTACTTTAAAGTTTTGTTTCGTCCATAATTGAATCATAACTCTCATATGATATTCGAGACGGATTTGTTATTACATTTACATTTTTCAAATATATTTCAAATACGACTTCACTCCGCATATTTTCCAAATACTCCTTTATAATTTTTATGTCTATTAAAAAAGTATATTACTAATTTACTGCGTATGTCATGCTTTCCTTTGCGGGTTGCCTTTCATGATTGCACCTGGTTGTATCCTAGCCAACGACAGTCACTAATATTTTTTTAATTTTCGGTCACTTTTTTAAGAATTTATAATCAGCAAAAAATAAATTAAAGACACTACTGTTTAATTTCAATGTTATTATTCTCAATACATTAAAATCATATCGTAAGTTATAATTAATCTACATGATCACAATCTAGAATTATAGAAAAACATATTGCTTCTGAATAATCACTCCAATGTTTTGATTCATGTGAAATTTCTTTTTGTATGCTAACATTTCTAATTTTTTCCAAGTTTGAAATTGCAACAAACCAACAATGACCTCGGATTTACATTGCCATTTTCCATATTTCTTTCATAGTATTTATTATTAATTCTTTAACTATTATTTATATATCTAAACAGCGATGTTTAGGCATATAAATAATAATTAAAGAATTAATTTTTTACATTGGACTATATTTGTAAATTATTTAATAATAGTAGAAAAATGCATTAAAAAATAACACAATGATGAATCCACCAAAAATATTCACTTAGTGAAAGGAATATTTTTGTTTGGATATGAAAATACGTAAGTTCTTGGAACGATTGTTTTGATTGACAACAATTTGAAATATGGGACATTTTCGATGGAAAGTTGTAAACTGTCTAGTATGAAAAAAATCCCTGGATTTTTGTTCATTGTAGCAAAATTTCATCATTTCATTTAATATTTTCATTGTTTTGATATAAATGAACTAAAACATAATTAAATACATTTATATTGGTAATTTTAATGTACAGTAACTTATTATCTTTACATGAACATCACTTTAAACAAAGTACCATATAACTTACATATAAATTTAAAAGTTACTGCTAATCCATGAAAGGTACTATATTTCGTACCCATGTTATGATTTTTCACACCGCAACAACCAATCAAATTCAATTAAAATACGCATTCAGTTCGGTATATTTTTTAATTTTTAAATTATTTAAATAATTACATATTTTTCATACAGTTTGGTGGAAAAAATTATAACAACATAAGTAAATTTTTTGGTTAAAGTCCACTTTATGGTGCGAGCGGCGCAGAGCGCCACCCGATCCCTTAAACGTTGCGCCTCTATGAGTAGTTTACGAATCAATTTCAAGATGGCGTCGCTCACCCCACCTCCTACCCCTGGGGTGCAAAACATTTTTTTTTCAAAATCACTTTTTTCGTCATAATGTGGCGTAAAGTTCACGTATAATTTTTGCAAATATATTTAGGTATTCATAATTAGAATAATTTTTAAAAAAAATCCACTCCCCCTATGAACCTACAAGGGTGTAAAACGAATTTTTTTTTAAATCTCTTTTTTTTATCATAATATGACGTATAGTGAACTGTGAATTTTTGCAAATATTTTTCTAGATAGATATTCACGATTAGAATCATATTTGGAAAGCTTTCACCCCATCCTTTAAAATACAGGGGTGTAAAGCGGTTTTTAACACTTTTTTTTAAATTTTTGGTACCTTTTTGGCATTTTTGCTTTTTTTGTCAATGGGTGAGCATACATACGCATAGAGGTGGAAAACGTGGCTGAAATGCTGAATTACGGCTCCTCACCCCCACAAAAGTTTTGCACCCAAAATAATGTACCCCTCTAAAAAATAATGTAGTTTATATTTAACACCCCCCCGCGACTATCCCCAAGCCCATTATATATGTGTTTTAAGGGGTCGAGTGGCGCTCTGCGACCCTCGCCCCATAAAGTGGATTTACGCCTTAAAATTATTCATACATACTTGAGGATGATCCAATGTCGCATTTGTTGTTGTAAAAGCAATTAAACTGTTAATTTTTAATCAGATTTTTTAATGTTCTTAGTTTCAGTCACTTTGCTTCTGAAACTAATGCACCCCTGAAGTCAATACGCCCCTCAAGTCACTGCCACCCTGAAGCCGCTGCCACTGCGATCGGCAGTTTGTTTTATGTATTTTTGCTCAGAAGCACTTATGGTGTTTTATTTTATAGTTATATTTTGTTTTTATATATATTGCTTTTTATTAATATATAAACGTTATTAATTAAATGTTAATGATGTGTTTTAAACTTATTTCGTTCTCTATTTTTTATTACGACTGATACGTTGTAATGTATCGTATATTGACTGCGGTGCCAGTCTTTGTATGCAATCGTATTTATTGCATGGGATAAAAACCCAGTACAATAAATAATTCGGTTTTCATAATTTAACTTTGGAGTGTACACCGCTGCACACTAACATGGGCTACAGAAACGTAACTGAATATTGTAAAATAATGCTAATGTCAAATTATGTTAATATTGGTGATAATGAAGATTATAGTTACGATAGTGACATTGATGACGATGATGATGATTACCGTGAAGATGATGCTGATTATGATGATTGTGATGATCGTAGCTGAAGGTAATATTAAACGCAACTGAATGTACTTATTTTGGTGTTTGATAAAGAATTCTATGTTATTCTGACTTTAAATGCTGCAAATGTAGACATTTGTTTTTATCGCTTTTATTATTATTCATTCTATCTCAATTGAGATATTCAGAAATAGATCTGACATATATCGTATTGTCTTGTGCGGAGGGAAATATCCAGTGATATAACCTCCATATAAATGTAGACGTAAACAATAATAATATCACACTAATAAATCACTCAACGTAACTGTTCAAATCTTTGGCCGACAGTTGCACAATATTGGAAATTGATACAGTTTTGCATTTGATGTTTTATCGAAATTGCAAATTATCATACTAAGGCCACTATATGCGCCGTTTGCGACTTACATGTTAAGATAATGATGATGTTAATGTTGTACAATATAATTAAAAGTAGATTGATTTGAATTTAATGACATGCGATCGTCAAGGTTATGATTTTGAAAAGTTTCCAACTAATTATTCTAAATTGTTGTTAGAAATAATATTTATATGCTTTCTGTGCATTATATGCAAAATTCGCAAATTGCTTTGCTGATACAAAACCATAGCAGAGAAATGTTTGTTTTTTAGTAGAATTTAAATAAAACTCCTTAAAAACTTTCTATGAAAGTTTAACATAAATTTATAATTAACATATACTCATACAATACCTACTTGAGGATTGTATACATCATCGTATAATGCACGTTATTATTCTTCTTTTCTCCATTTATTTTCGAAACTTAAAATTCCCTTTTTGTATTCTGATTTTGAATAAGCCAAAATTTACACCACAGAATTAATCACTTTGTTTTTTAGTCACAAGCCACCTTTATGTAAAATTAATTTAAGAGGGTTACGAATTACTGTATACTTCTGTCTAACTATATATGGTGGTTGCACGGAATTCTATGTTAAAGGCTTTCTTAGTATTGACTAAATTAATAGCTTTCGACTTCTGTTAATGGTGTTCATATTACTTGCGATTTCTTTACGTCCAAATAAAAATTAATTTCTAATATTTGCCTTAAATTTTGAAATCACTTAAATTGAATGAGTAGAATGGTCAATAGTATTGTATTGGTGTCTGTATCAGACAAAGAAAAAGACCAAGTACAAAGCTATAAATGTTATACAAATTTGTTTTACATTGCCCACATAGGTTGGATATAAAATGGAATATTTTTAATTATTTTTTTTTTATTTATTTAAAGAGTATTTAGCATTATTATTTTCAAGTCAACAGTATAGGATTTTAAGTTTTAGTGTGGATTACGAAGAAAACAAGGGTTAAATCCCATTAAACTACCCATTATTATAAGTCTATTAAGTTTAAATCCCAGATTTAATTATTGGATTTATTTTAAGGTATTTTCTTCGTTAGAAACATATATATATATATATATATACATTATATACGATTGTATAGTCGACATTGGTATATACTAGTACACATTATATTACAGATTTCTAGACGCGACTAAGTACATAATTCTTATATACTAAAATGTAGCAGATAATATGTAGCTCTGAAGAAAATATTTTCTATTTGTGTCTGAAACATTGTTTAAAATGGATAAGGCAAGTAATATGTGAAAAAGTTTTAAAGTTAATAATTTAACTTTCTGAAATTTATATTCAAATTAATAAAATATCATGTATATTATAATTGCAACAAATAATCTAAAGATTAACCACAAATAATTTTAGCAAAATACCGATATCGTCTTTATCGGTATACATCACAAGGAAATATATAGCGACACTAATATCACTTAAAGTTATCCATTTTTATAAATTTTTCAATAATTTAGTGATTTGATGCTTAAACGCCTTGCTTAAACACGATCGCACACATTAACAACATATAATATAGTGGTCTATGTCAGTAAAGGGCAACATATTATTTGGACAAGAAAATAATTTTAATGCGTCTTACTGAGTTCGATTATGTGTAATCTTGAAGTATGTAGCATATGCCTAACATATTTTTACTCAATTATTGACTGCTACACCAGATCTATAGATAAATTTGAACACTAAATCCGAGAAGTTTTACAACAGGTCCCACGTCTAATATAGTAATTCTTAGATATATATTATTCTGTATTATTATTTTAAGACAATTTTTTTTAAAAACAGTTAAAACGCTGTAAAATTAATAATTTAATATAAAAGACAAATCTATATTTATATTGTTTATTCCAACTAATTTATATAGTATTTATCTGCATATTAAATTATGAGAACAATTATACTAAAAGACATCAAGGGCGGTCTGTACGAAAATATGACCGACTACCATATTCTAGCTTAAAAGTAGAGCCAATGAATACCATGAAAACATAGTGCCATTACAAAACAATAGCCTAGGCTATTATTGTTGCCAATTCGATGATAGTTGAACATATAATTGTTGTATGAATGAGTTACCGACGGAATTAGACAGGATTGTGCGAAATTGAGAATGGCAAAGTTTGTTCAAATTGAATATCCTCAGCATCCGAAGTTCTAGTGAGTTGGTTTACTAACTTAGTGTTAGGCGAACGCCGGCAGTAAAACAAAAGCCAAATAGAGGAAAGAAGAAAGAAGAGAAATTATTTATTATTAATTATGGTCAATATTTGGGATCAACATATGGTAAAATTGATGATGATATTCAACATAGAATAAAGTGCGGTTGGATCAATTGGAGATCAGTGTTCGAAGTTTTAAGAGATCGAAAAATGCGATGAAAGGTAAAACACACCCTTATATATGAAACTGTTTTTCGTCCAACGAGGACTTACGGTTTTGAATGTTGGGCTGTTAAAACAGATTATTTGCAGAAACTAAACACACTTAATATAAAAATTTTGTTATGATCATCCGGAGAAACATTGAAGAACAGAATTAAAAACAACTATATAAAAGGGAGTTTAAAAGTTGTCGTCAATATAATCAATAGTAGATTAAGGAAATGCGTAGACCAGAAACTTACTATATAAAATTGGTTCCAAATATCGAAAATTGGGCAAAAAACGCGGTCGTTTAAAAGGTACTTGGTTATCGGTGGTTGAAAATTACTTGAATAGATTAATTCGATACACAAGACGTAAACTTGTGGAGAAATAGATTGAGAAGCAGAAGCGTCGACCCTGCATAAGGAATGGGACAAGCATGAAAAAGAAAATTTATGTTTGGAAGTGAAGCAATAATATTACTACGAGTATACCTCAACTATGAATGTAAAGAGTTATTAAAGATAATTGCAACATTCTACATATTTATGTACAAGAAATCGTTGAAACATGAAGTATTGTATCTAAAAATTTATCGATGTGTAGATCAAATTGATCAAATTGGCAACACCGGCACTTTGACAAATCAGTAAATTAGTTTCTAATCAATCCAAAAAAGTATAATTTCTAAAGCGCTTACATTTGTACATGCACTTAGATTTTCCTTCATCATTCAGAATAAGTGATAGTACAGCACCTAGACCTAACTGATTTGGATTGTTGAACACTTTATTAAATTTTAAAATGCCTCTTGATTTTCTTCATTTCAACCTACCAATAAACAATTTGTAAATCAAGTGCTGAGAACCATGGTGAACCAGAAATTGCTTCTAACGTTCCAATGATGTGTCATACAGTCAGCCACTATTACTTGAATCGCATTATAAGTTTATTATAGAATATGTCAATTATGACGTTTGATCGAGACTACAAATATAGCTTGAATCTTTTTTCCTATTTAAAACAATGCTTTATCAACACACGAAATTCAGATTTTTCCATTGTTTTGAAAATTACAAAAGTAGCGTCACTAAAATCACTATAACTAAACGTCAGATTGTCATATAATTTTGATATGTGGCAATTGAAGCTTGGTACGCCATCTATATATCATCCGACCTTGTTGAGTGCTGGTATAAAAAATATATACATAATTGATGGAGCCAATGACCTCGATCTAAATATAATAGGTTTACCTTGAATATATGTTCTGCGATGTAGAATCATTTATTAAACTATTGATAATTTGTGTTGTAAAATTCCAAATTGTTGAAATTTTTTATTCAAATTAAGTTAAAAAGATGCATAATTTATCATTTGTGTCTAAGTTATCTGCTAGATGCAAATTTCGTTTTATATCTCGAAACTAATTTCTCCAATATATAATTTCTTGAGGAAGAAAAGCAAATTTAAAGCTTATTTATATATACTATGGGTACCTCCATCAACAATATTATTATTGTCCAATTAATTTTCATCAGTAACATTTTCCGCATCAGGTAGCAACATCACTAAATCTGGCTCACTTTCATCACCAAGTATCCATTAACTTCAAACAATATACTGTAATATTAGGTTGAAGTTGCGTTGATGCAACGCATTCTGGTGACTTTACGTTTACGCAACAGATAAATTTTCTAAGTCAGAAACTGGATTGACACTATAATTAAATTGTTTAAATTGAACTTTTCTTACTAAAAGTAAATAAAATATAACTGCCTTAATTTTTTTTTTATAATTTAGCTCAAATTTGAAGTATTCAGCAACTCACTCAAAGAGACTAAAAATAAATATCTGATGATTATTAGCCGTGCGTTCCACTGGAAAAAGTATATATGAGTAAAAGAAGTAAATTGTAGTAGATTATAAAAGCTAAACTAACTTACTCAAATGCACTCCAATGCAATGGACATTAAAGTAATATATACTCTTCTACGATGATTGCTTACATTTAGTGTTATATAATTGCAATATTTGAATTTTGCGCCAACATATATACATAACCTAAAGTATGAAAGAGTACAAAAAAGTTAACAGTGGAGCAACCAAATTCGCTGTCGGTGTTTGACGACGTCAATAATACAACTCATACTATGTACAATGGAACAATAAAAGTAACTTAAAGTTACTTTAAGGTACTTTTTGCGCGGAACTCACGGTAGAACTGACAATATGCTTAAACTGCTATAAAATAAATGATATGCAATTTCTGCATTATCATATGGATTTGGCACTAGTTTTGAAATATTGATCTTTAAACTATTTACGTTGTTTTCATTATTTACGTGCTTTATGTTGTTCAGACAAGGATTATTTGCACTTAATTGTCTACACTTAGAGAACAATGCAGACAAATACAAGTGAATTATTTATGGTATAAAACTAGCCTTAATTTCTACGCGACATTGTCATTATATTGTATGTATATAAGATCTATAAGTAATTATGTAAATGTCAACAATTTGAACTGAATACTCAGTATATTTGCATTAATAATTTTTGACGGATTCCATATCTGTTACAATAAAATAAACAAGAAAATTTCAAATAAAGGGGCACATAAATATACTCGTGTACTACATGTGTAATATAGTCATACATTATGTTCTATAGCTATTATTTGTGAGTATGTTATGTTAGAGTCATCATTTAATGTTATTTATATCCTATATAAATCAACTATAATTGAACTCATTCAGAGATTGTAAATCTGATTCAACAGTAATTAATCATGCAACATTGATTGAGTTCCATTCGCGTGAAATGTATTGGGTTTCATTTTCATACTCGCATATATCGAATTTGGTTTAATACAAATTTGTCAAATTAAAAAATTCACAAACAATCTTATTCTGTGTCAATGATTTTGTTTGCATAAATAAATAATTAATTTACGTAGTTTATTGTTTGTTTTAAGCTGACTCAAATAGATGCGATAATTGTGCTAATATGAATTATTTATTCGATGTGATGCTGTGTATGACTTAATAGCCGCTATATAATTTACTTTATTTTATATACAGTGCACTGGGCTGGTGACCTATCTTAAACAGGGACTGCAACAGAACTAGACTGTAGCGGGTATATATCAGCCGACATCGCTCTTTATTAAGACAATATTTCCGGCAATTTTGAACATCACTTTAGTATAACAGTTCTCTTAATTTCGATTCTGACATACTTCTTTCTCCTAACTAACCAGCTTAAGGGAAAGTTGTTAAGAAAAGAAATCAAAAGTGATTGCTTAAGTTAAATCGACATAATTTTTTTGTTTTAGGTTATTTAAAGTTGGTTTTCGATTTTAATTCAATTGAAAAATTATAATATAGGAAACGAAAAATAAAACTATACAAACTAAAAGCATACAACGAAAAAAATATTTGGGATATGTCCAAAATGTTGAAAATTCCGTTTACAAACTTACAACCATTACTTCAATTTTATCTTAGGTATGTGGAAAAATAATTAACTTCAAGACCATATTATATTTGGAATCTAACAATAGTCCTCATGATCGTCAATATGATTTTTGTTCTAGGAGATCGACGGTAGATATTGATATACCTTAGTGAGATATGGTATATGGGCTTACAGATGTTTGATGAGATGAAGGTGCTTACACTCGATATATCTAAGGCATTTGACAGAGTTTGACATGGGGTATTATTGTCATAGCTGGCATCGTATAGTGTTCCATCATATTGTGAGAAGTTGGATCTCAGACTTTCTAAAGGGGCGTTCAATCCAAGTTGTTTTGGATGATGTCACATCTGATACTTTTAAACTTGATGCAAGGGTCCAGGTTCCAGTTCTATCTCCAACTCTCTTCTTAATTTTTAATATTGACCTCGTATTTCTAACCACAAACCAAATTACAGTTATGCTGGTGACAGTACTCTAGATCATTCTTATTATTTCAATAGGAGACCAACGGTGTTCATGGTCAATGGTGTTAATATCTGATTGGGGGTGTGCAAATCATATAAAATTCAACGCAATTAAAACACAATTATGTAACTCTTAGGATTTCAATTCTCTCGGAATGCACATCAATTCTAAACTGCTTTAAAATGATCACATCTTAAACGTGGCTAAAAATGTTGCAAGAAGACTTAGTTTCTTGCGTAGTTGTATAAAATATTTTAGTCCAGATTATAGCCTTTATATGAAGCATATATAAAGGCTTAATTCACATATTTAGGCTGGTATTTCTGCGACCACCCTTGGTTTCCCCGACAACATTCAAGGGTAATCTTATCGACTTATTGGTGATGATCATGTCACTCACAAAATGAGAAAAGAGAAGGCTTGAACCATATAAACTGGCGCCTGTGACTCAATAATTTAAGATAAATAAAATCTATAAGGTCAGCAAAGTTTTAATGAGACTAAGAAAACAGATATTGTGGTTTGTCTGGGAGAAGCTGTAACGCAAATCTTGGCTTGAACAATTTTAATTGATCATCTGTATTGGATGTGCCCGGTATGACTGATTTGATTCAAAATGCTGAGATTTTCATTATATATGTATATATACAATAATTACAATCTTGTGATTGATGGTAAAATATTTAATCACAAAATAAACTCCAAGACAACTGAATTGGAGACACACACTGCAGTTTTAGGGGTGCTGATGTTTTATTTATTCTATAAAGTTATTGGGCAAATAAATATGAGACTATTAACAAATATGTAAAATCAGCCTAAAACTGGAAAACCTATAAATGTTAAATGTTGATCCATAACACTACAATAATCAACAAATTCAAAAAAGATTAGGTAAACCCACCATCTGATAAGTAAACTGATTGGGAAGTACTGCAGAACAGAATGTCCATTTCAATTCAGCAATAGCTATTATTGATTTCAAATGAGACACACCAAATGAAGTGAGTATGAACAACATCGCATCTATTATACATACCATTATTGGTGAAAAGTGGTTATTCACAGATATTCCGACCGAATAAAAATGGTACTAATGATCAAGGTGCCAAAGAAGTGAAGCTTGAGTATACGTAAGAACGGACGTGGCATCACGTTACTGAACACAATAAACTGGATTATTGCAAATTATTCACGACGGGATAGAGACAGCCTAGGAACCGAGTATTCACAGAGAACAAATGTGATATATCGTGCACAGATCATGAAGGCATTAATTATCGTTGTCAAATATTCTATAGAATGACACTGACTATTATATATAGTGTCAGTCAACTTAAGGCAATCGTTTGACAAATTTCATCATAGAACAATAAGGGCAATTCTTGAAAGCTTCGTAGTTTTTATTAAGACACAAAATGCGGAATTTTCCATTAAATGATGTATTTGATGAACATTCAAATATTAAGCAAGAATATATTGTTTCACAATTCCTATGCCTTCTCGTCTTAGATTCGATTATGACAAAGGTGAACAGCGATCTATATGGTATGAGATGGGTTGACTAGAACAGAAGCAGATAAAGTTCAAAGAAGAGTTCACACTTTGATGTTTTAAAGCTAATACTAATGTAGAATATGTAGATTCATCGCTGACCTGCCGTCATGAAGTTGATGATACAGTATAAGACACTGTAGACAGCTTTTAATATTTGGCAAGTAATTTCACTTGATGGCGATGCTGAAAAATCGTCGAGTCACATGCTAAGTGGATGTAGCAGTCGACTCATTTTTCTCGTAAGCTTTAATTGTGTATATTGAAAACAAATTGTTTATTGGTATTATTTATGAATGCGAGAACTGGAACGTTACGAATATCACGAAATTTATTATAAATGGAATTGGATCGGCCATACACTCAGGTGTCCGCTTAATGATTTTGCAATATATGCGCTAAACTGGAAGCCTGTAACGTGGCAGAAAACTGTAATTTAAAAGGCTTGTTTCAGTGTAGATATGAACAATAAAGGTTATCCGTGAAGACAAATTACTTGTCGTCTTACATGTTATTTGGTTATGGATGATAATAGTGATCCTAATGAATGACACTTATATTCTTCTTATAAATATATAAAAAAAATTGTTCTTGAATCATATTAACATCCCGAAACATATTACAAAAACAACAAAATTATGACTTTTTTGTGAAAGTAGAAACGTTGAATCCTAAATTATACGAATGTGCTATTAGTAAATAGATATTTTACCTGATTTCTATACGTTGCATTTGTTTAAAAGTACCAAGTGAACACATCTTTTATTTTTCCGTACAAACTATAATTATTAAATCCTTTAAAAGTCTCTTGGGAATAAAACCCATAAATTTCAACACGGAAACTTATTATATTTGAATCCGAAAATATTATTTTGTTTACGAAATATTTGAAATTCTAACAATTTAGATCTCAAAAGGTCAGTGGAACATTCTACCCAAATATTATCTAAAATAGAAAACATGAAATCGAATAAATATAACAAGATTAAAGAGTAGTATAAAATGTGTAACAATAATTCAAATTTTCTGGTGATCGATTATCACCGAGGTTATGGTGTGTGAAATGTTTAACTGAAATTATGATTGATAGACGATGAATAATTGTTAATCGAGGAGTGTAGAACACGATCGGTCAAACACTAAGGCGATCAGTCGGTGATATTTGCACTTGATTAGAATTTTCAGAGTTATTGAAAACCATGTTGTCTAACAACCACATGACGAAGAATCGTCCATTAAGAAAACTAGTAAGGGTTACTAATTTATGCTTAAATTATTCAAATTACTGTTGAAGCCTCTGAAGATGCTCACAACCTATGGGCAAAATATCAGAAAACCAATAATTCAACTAAATGTTTATTAATAAAACGGCTGAAGATTCTGAATTTAAAACCATCATTTTACCAAATTTATCACAACAGCCAGATATTAAATATATAGAAGGGAATATCATTCTTTTCTCATCAAAATTATCATTTTTAAAATTGTAATGAAGTGGGTTTATTGGCAAGATATCGTAAAGAATGGCATTTTAATTGTGACCGCGTTGTCATCAAGTTGTTTGTGTCACTTCTATTCTCGTATTTGTCAAATCGTTTAAGGTTCCAGATAATGTCGTATTTTCATGCGGTCCGAAACAATTTGTAGACGTTTGTCGTTGAAATGCAGATTCTAATTCATTTTGTAACTCAGAACTCTATCAAATAAATCAAAATTTACCTCCTAGGATATTCATCTACAACTCATCATGTCCATGGAATTAAATTATAACTTGCTACACATTAGGCAAGTTTTTTTGTCATTAAATTTTAGATCACATAAACACAAACAAATTTATTTGAATTTCATCTAGAATAACAAATAAATCTATAAGTTTTCTTTTACTTCAAACCAAAATGAATTGCGGTTTATGATTCTATTAATGGTAAAAAATAAAGTTAATAAACGAACACTTGCTAGCGACATTTCCATTTTCTAAATTAAATTTAGTCATTGCTCAATTCAATATCAAACTGCCTTTTCCTCAAAAGGAAAATATTATAAATATTTGTAAGGGAAATATTTTCAATTTATTTGAAGTAAGTGTACGGTACCTAGAATTTTCCTCACAATAATACTTTTCTTTTTACGTTTCAAAAATTTTACATAAGAATTAATCTAAAAAGTCATATTTGCATATTTTTTCATTATGTACTCGTACTTGTATACTCAAAATACAGTCGATTTTCTTTCGAATTTCTTATTTATTATTTTCAGTCCTTATTTTCTATTTAGTTATCGACGTATTAGAATATAAAGACGATATTACTATTGGAAAGGTTAAATCTTTACATATATATTCCTGTGAATTTAGTTTGTAGTTCAATCGAATTAGTTGACTTTAATTCAATCTATCTGATGATGATACTTTGTATGAATAGAAAATGCATGTAATTTTCTTAGGGAAAACTTTGACCTAAGAAATACTGTTTAGGGTATTAATACTAGTGTATATATTGTATTTATACAGATTACATAATATTCTCTAATCAAAATGTGGAATGTTGAAATCTTATATGAGTTCCTTGAAATTATACACTCGTATAATGTTGAATGTGAATTCTTAATTCAATTAAATTTCAAGAAGGATATTCCTTTATAATTTATATATATTGAAGAATGTAATGTACATATTATTTTCAATTTGATATAAAAGGGATAATATGTTTGACCACTGAACTATGTATATTTATAAGATCCTTTATTTCTTAAATCATATAATATCTTACACTTTGAGATTAATAAATGTATATAGAAAATTGTATTTTACATTCATTATTGGTTTACAATATTGAAATCATACATAAGTTTTAAAGAAATTCTATTGCAAACATAATTACAATAATTAAATTACATTGAAATCTTTTAAATATAATATAACTTAGGAAGTGGTTCGCATTTGAATACAATCAATAGGGACGTGTGCGTTAAACTGTGAAATTATACTAACTTGCAATGATATAGAGGAAGTAGTTATATGAATTATTGTCAATCAGTCCGCAAAAAATACGATAAATAAGGTAATAAAAACTTCAGAAACTATTAAAACTTAGTGTCAGAAAAATTTTCCCACCCTTAAATTTCCAGAAAATAGGTGTTACATTTTTCAAACAATGGATACTTATATTAAACAATTTTTTTTAAATTGAAAAATATGTTTCATATGTATTTATTCAATTAAAATAATAAATATAAAGTCAACATGCATTAGGTAAATGAAGTTGGATATTTGGTTTCTAAATTAGGTGGCAAGATTTAACATATCATTTGATTATCGAAGCATTAGCGAATATTGAATTGAGTAGCATAATTGACTGTATGTTAAGAAATTCTCGCATCGAAATTTATTTTCGTTTGGAAAAAGTTTTCGACAATCAAATTTGACGTTTAAAATAACGAAAAGGAAGCAGTCATTCATTTTTATCAATTTATTTTTATGTATTTCCGTGTATATTAACTTAAACAAATATTATGGATATCGCAATTTTTTTATTGGTGAATGATAACAGTAAAAATAAAAATGGTAATAAAATCAACTATAAGATTGAGATTGAAAGGGGATTTTTAAGGGAAAAGCTACAATGTTTTGAATTTGCCAAGGAAAAACTAATAAATTATTATTATAAATACATCTAACTTTAAATAATATAAACAATGTTGATTTTAGATTTCATGAATTATTTCGTGTCTCAAAAAATGTATTTCGATACTTATTGGAGGAACTACAATCCGAATCGGAGTTTATGCTTAAAGATAAATCAACATCAGCAAAAGTATCACTAGTATCACAGAGTTGGCTTCAGTTTTAAATTTTTGTGCAACTGGTTCATATCAATTCATTTTTATTTTTATTTTACATGCGCCTTAGAGAGAAAATTTGTTTAAAATGGATTACATTTCCAAACGAAGAAGATATAAGAGTGTAAAAAAAAAAAGATTTTACGAGAAAACAGGATTTCCCGGAGTTTCTGCGTGTTAAATGTTAAAATAATTGCCGAAGAAAATGAACATATTTATATTGATAGACATGGTGAACATTCTATGAATTTATAGCTGGTATATTTGCTTGGGGACAGAGTTCTTCGATCGGCGCCAACAACACATGAAGTAACCTTAATTCTGAATTTATCAATGAAGCCTGAAATAAATATTGCAGAAAACCTTTTAAATAATATTCAAACTGAAAATCGAATACATTTAACTGTAAAGGAACTTGAAGAGGAACGAAACGCTGAACAAGATGAAACTGCAGCTCAAATTCATGAAAATTTACTGGGTTTACTAATTTTTGTAATTACTACTTGATTATTGAATAGATAAAATTCAAACTTATGGCATGTATAAGGAGAAAATTGCGTGACGTATAAACATTGCTAAGCTTCGCAATAAAGAACAATGTGACGATATTTGACGATACTGTTACACAGTCGCAGATGTACCGAGACAAGTTAGAGAAAATGTTTATTGTTTCATTAATTATGAAAGGAAGGGATGGATTAGTGATGACATATGGAATCTAATAATGGCTAACTGACGACATTTGATTGTTTTCGCAAATTGAGTCGTAAATTAGAGTCAAATTGGAACGGCTTGTGAAATACAGCTCACAAGTCGGTCTAAAAATCAATGTTTTAAAGACGAAACTAATGAAAATTGGTACGTTGAAGAGGTATTTACTTGCAGTCAACGGCAGGTAATAGATGGAGTATACGACTTTCAGTATTTTCTAAGTTTTTTAACAATTGATGGTGGTGTAGAAACAGTTTTGTATAGAAAAAGCTAGGCAACTGTTTGATGTACTGAATGGAGTTTGGAGTCACAAACTCAAGTTTTCGTCAAAAGGTGCTTTAGCCGCATACTAAAAATTTTCGAACCAAATTGAGTATGGTGAATGGGCTGGCCATAGATCGTGAAAATTGACGGATGTTTGTTGATGAAAGATCGTTATCGTATTCTCGGTCCAATCTGAGGTAATTCAAAACTTTTAGCAGTGCGAGCTACCTGCCCACATTTACATAGGTTAAATAAAAATATTCCACATTTTGATTAAAATGGTTGTTAATTCCTAAATAGATTGCCCAACTGCGACTTAGCAATTCTGATTTGAGTTTAATTTAATTATACTCATTTATAACAAAGCAAGTTTCATCAGAATTAGTTTTACATTTTGTGCTACCTTCATTGTCAAATTAATTCCTTATGATCTGGGTTATTTGGTTTACCTTTCAAAGATTGTAACATAAATCAAACACTGATGACAGTCCTAACCTTTTTTGAGTTTTTCAAAAGTAGCGAACGCATAAAGCAACCACTTGATTATGTTCTCTCTGAAATATTATGTATTTTTAAATAATGGACTAGTTGCTTGGCTTTTTGAAATTTTAAAAATTACTTTATTCATTATACAAAATGAGTATTATAAGAGATATTTAAAATAGACTGAGTACTGCCAACTTCAAAAACAAAATAATTAAAAATTATATCATAAAAAGTGGCGTGAAACACTTTTTGAAATTTTTTCATTTATCAACATGGAGTAACTTTTTAAAATAAATATTAAAAAAAAATATGTGCAACTAGTCCATTGCAGCTGAATTACTATTTTCTGTTTTTCATGTTTTGACATTCTTCTTCTTTTTCTTCTTCTTCTTTCTTGCCTTTTTCCTTATTCAGGGTCGGCCCTCCTACTTCTCAATCTATTTCTCCATAAGTTT
>JANSTX010002883.1:0-21836 GCA_027564355.1 Penthetria funebris
AAGACCTTGGATAAGATTGAAGTAATGGCTATAGGTCTGTAATTGGAAGGATCCGATTTAGAACCCTTTTTAGGAATGGGCTGGACGTTTGCCACCTTCCGTGCGGATGCAAAATGACCAGAATGAAGGGAAGCCATATAAATGTAGCGAAGCGGTAGAGAGAGAGAAGATGCACATTTTATTTCTATTAGTGAAATGAATACTATCTTGAAATCTGTTACTGAATGGTCGTACATAAATAAACTCACACTGAATGATACCAAAACCCAGGTAGTAACTATTTACAAATATAATATTAATACATCAAATTTCTCATAAATTATTCTAAATGAGTCTCCAGTACCATATTTTGATAACATAAAAAGTTTAGGAGTTGTAATTAATAAGACTTTGTCATGGAACGATCATTTTGATATGATTTCTGGCAGAGTTAATAATATTTTACGCCGTTATGTATAAATGTTACATACATTTAATACAATTCGTAATGAGTTATGCCTCTTTTGTACGATAATAATAATAAATAAATAAATCAACAATTTTATAAGTGTTAGTACTGTAAAATACGGCACAGAAGTTGATCTAAAGATCAATGTTTCAAAGATGATACTAATAAAAATTGGTACGTCTATGTCATGTGTTCAATTGTGGTCAATGATTAGAAAGTTATTTGAAAATAGATGGTGGTATTGAAACAAATTTATATAAATATATAAATGTATATATATACAATATTATATATATCTTATAATATATTAATATTATTATACCTTTTGCAATAGCATGTTCAACACAATGTTCACCAGTATTGCCGGTACCACCAAATACTGCAATTTTTTTCATAACTTCTAATGTAATTTAACAACACTATCAATGCAACCTTTTTGCAAACTATTGATGCACAACTAATCGTATATTACAACTCTCCAGTGAAAATAAAATTATAATCTCACTATTTCTTCTTTGTAGATTATACGTATTATGTACTCACTAGTATGAATATTATAGACTTTAGTCAATACTCATAGATAATAATTTTATATTAAATAAATAGAACATGATTTAAGTAATTTGAAAATTATTTCACCTGTAAGTGATACGTGCATATAAAAACGAAACGATAAGAAATGATTAAATAACTTTTTAGGTAGAATTATTTAGTCGTCTGTATATTTTGTTTGTCCAACTATACTCGAATTTGCATAACTTGTAGATAATTTACATATGCTTCAATACATTGATGGACTAGTCTAGTAGCCAAAATCTGATAAAACTGCTTTAATACTGAAGTTGAAATTTCGCAAAATAACAACCTAATATAAAATTCGTATACGTGCAGTAGAGAAACTTATTCAAAAACATTTAGTAATTTGCTAATCGAAAATAATACACAGATTATTTTGACAATCCCTTTCCGTCTTCTTTTTCTTATTGTGCCTTGCCCTATTCCTTATTCAGGGTCAGTCCTTCTGCTTCTCAACAAGTTATTGTCGTGTGTATCATCAGTTTCTCCTTTATTCTGCTCAAATCAATCCTATATCCATATATATATATATATATATATTATCTGGTATTCTTTCAACATGGGCTCTCCAATAACGCCTTCTGATTTTTGTCCATCTTACTATGTCTTGTATTTGACATTCATCTCTGATATCATCACTTCTGATTCTATCTCTGAGAGAATGACCGGTGATTGTACGTAAGATCATCATTTTCGTTGCCCTCATAAGACTTTTAGTTCTGGACGTATCACAGCATATGCTAAAATGGGTCTTACACATGTTTTATAAATTCGTAATTTACTTTCTAGCAAACATGAACTGATGCACATCTCGATAGCTGCTTGTTTCTGCACTCAAGTAACAGAAGCCCATAACTTACTCAATTCATATATCATCTTATTAGTTCTTTGGCTATAACAATTGATTTTATTTGCATGATAGAGTTTAACCTTTCACACTGACGGATACCAGTTGATATTCGTATTTCATTTGTGAACTTTCCGTTTACTTTAATTCACGTTGTGTTGTTAACATTTATCTGCTGTATGAGACCAGTAATGTTTTGCTGGATGTTAGCTTCTTCTAAAATGTTTATAACATCGTCAAGTTGGATGCGGTCGAAAACTCGTCAAGTTGGATGCGGTGTATTGTATTCAATGGATTTCTCCACAAGTTGTAATATGAATATCTAGGAGTCTATTGTACAGTTTAATAATCTTAGGGATTAGGTTGTCCCCACCATATATCTGACACTCGTTTGAGATACCATCCATACCGGCAGATTTGCTATTTTTCACTATTTTAATTGCTTGTTCAATCAGATGTTGGTTGACATTCAAATTATTATCTTGGACACTGTATCTCGTATTCGTATGTCTTGAATGAAACCCATGTTTCAGCATATACTGGATGAGTTTTGGGTCTATTTATTTACTGATTTCTTTATATTTCTGAGAAAAATTTTCTTTTGTTCACCATACAAATCACGTTCCATATCTTTACTAAAACGGTTTTAGTATTCCTTTCTAATTTGCGTTATTTTCGCATTAACTCTGTTTCTAATAAGTTAATATAATGTGTATTCTACCGGGGTATTAAGGCTTATATATTTTAGGTACGCCTGCCGTTTTTCCATTGCTATAATCTTAACTTCTTCTGTAATCCATGGTTTAATGTTGCGATTTGCATGGATATTAACTTGCCTTCGACCAGCCGCGATATTATTGCGTTATTAATATTTTCTTTTGACTTGCACCATGGGATTATACCTTCTATTTGTTATAATGTAGTCAATAGTTTACTGTTGTTAATTGTTAATTATTTCTTTGTTAGCATACAAATCTAGCCCCACCATTTTCATTTAATGTTTCTTCGTAAATTCTTTGTTTAACGCTATTCAATTCCAAATTTCCGACCCTAACATTCATATCAGTCATTATAATTCTTTTGTCGTTAGATGAAAAGTTATCTACATCCTGCTGTATGTCATCATAGAATCACTCAGTTTCTTCCCGTGGTTGATTTACATGCGGCGCATAAGTACAGACTATACATCAAATTATTACTGTAAGTAATCTATCACTTCGGTATTATATTAATTAAGTATGAATGTTCTATTCAAATCGATAATACGAAAGTAAACCAATACCCGAATGAGCCCGTTGGTCCTTATGCTTGTCATATATGAGAACGTAGCCATTGTATCTATTTGTCCTTTTTCCTTTCTTTCTCGATTTAGATAAGACACAAAAATCAATTTCCATTAACATTTTTTGATCTTTTTATGCTAAACGATATTATATTCCAGCCAACAATTCGCAATAAATATATTCTTTTTCCATTTTCGTTTTGTCCGGGTTCGTGCCGAGTTGTCGTTGCGTAAATCCAATCCATTAGCCGAGACTAAATTCCTTGTACTTTGAGCAGCATGCTAAACTAACCTCCGACTTTACGACATTGAACTAATGAGGGCTATTTTTATAGCTGACATTTTGGCTGTGGTTATTTAATATCGTCACATACTCGCTGTGTCATTTGTTATCATTGGACTCTGGATTTGAATGGTTACTGCTGCTACACAGTAATCCCAGAGACTCTTTAACATGTCCGTTGATCGTCCGCGTCTTTCGAGTAACCCCCATATATGGAGGCCGTTTCACTATCCGCAACCTTTGGACTCGTCCTGTTGCCATCAACTTTGCAAATGGTATGCTGTCAGAGAATTTCATCTTCTGGACTAAATTTTACTAAATGAACTTATTATTTGCTAACATTAAAAAAAAAATGATCTAATATTCAATTTCGATAAATTTATTTCGACAAGTATTTCGACTGCAAATTTCAAAAAAAAAAAAGTTTAATCATGCAATGGTTTTGTATACGTAATTTGTATATTCCTGCTTTTCTGTTACGCATTGAGATATTTTGTTAGGACATAAACATGTTTTTTGAACTTTTAATTGATAATGATGTCCTAATATACAAGAGACGATGTCTGAGAAACAGCTCTTATACAAGGGGCGATTTTGAGATAAAGAACACATCACACACAAGTTCTAGTTCCCGTAAAATATTGAACTGACAAATAATTTCTATATTCTTGTTTGCCTGTTACGATGATTTTGAGATATTTTGTTAGGAAGTAAACATAAGTTTTTAATGACTTATGAAACTGTTAAAAGCGTGACTTTTTAGAATAAACGACTGTGGAAAACTTTGTATTGCCATTAAACGGAAAATACAGTTATTTTATTTTAGTGTTATTGATACGTAGTACTTATCACCTCTATGCCAAATTCCACAAACTGATTTTATTTTCCAGTAGCATTTGATTTCCATTTAATATAATTATACCAACTGTACGGCCACTCCATTCTCTGGGGACGAATGGAACGGTCGACAATCAAGAATGTTACTCAACTTGTCTTTACGTACCACTCTACTAAAATATTGGAATGATCGTAATCATTCTTATTTTCACAAAATCCGTACTAATGAATACGTTTAAAATATAATTGCTATGGAAAATACGTTTATATTATATTTTCCACTTGAAACCAAATATAAACAGTTTTCTCATTTTTAATATTGTAAATTGCGAAATTATAAACTTATTTTGTCTTTATAAAAGTAAACAAATAACTTCACTAATAAAATAACAATATGGCAAAGAGTTAAAAGGAATAAGAACAATTTTACAAACTTTTTAATGCTTCAATCTTGTAGAGATACATATGTTTTTATTATTTTTCTCTTCAATACTACAAATATTTAAAATTGCCGCATTTTTTTTTGTTAATTTCCATTAGTTTAGTGAAATGTTAGCTTTATATACGTTATACGAGTAGTTCCAGTCTATATATAATAAGTCTATTGTACTACCACTCTATGCGCCCATTTGATCAAGATGAGGTTACAGATGTTGTGGAGAAGAAACTTTAATAATTTCGATATAGCGAAATTAGATTCCATTAGAAAAGAATAATATAATTAATTATACTTTTATAATATAAAATATAATTTAAATTTAAATATTTACATTGTATATTATTGTGTTCAAAATTTAATATCAAAGTACTCTTTGAAAACAAGAAAATTTGAGAAAAAACAATTGATTTCTGCGTCAAAAAAATGCGTTTATTAATTAGAATTCAAATGGAGAGCATGGATTTCTTCAATCACGAATGTAATTATTTTCAGGAAAATAATATTTTTGATAGTATTATAAATTTTAATAGAGATAATAATGAGACAAACCTAATCAAATTTGACGATTTATTTGATAAAAATAAAAATAATGAATCAACCACAAATATCACAGCAACTTTTCAAAATAGTGAGAATACGAGTATAGTTAATGATCATAGTAATAATATTAACAATAATAATAATAATAATAGTAATTATTATAATAATAATATTAATAATAATAACATTAATAATGAATGGAGTGCCCAAGAAATAAACGAAATTAGTTTGAAAGAAATAAATGAAATTACGAGTACAAGTCTAGAAGAAAATGCTATCATAAGGCATGAAGATAATGAAGTAATCTTAGATGACGAATGCTCAGCACAACTATTAAACTTGTTAAAATATGACATTGATCTACAAACGAATACTCAGCAGGAAAACAGTCGATTTGAACATGCTGAAAATTATGCATTAGATATAAACAGTAAGTAATACCAAAATCTAATTAATATCAACAACTTTATTAGTTAATAGGTACGAGTATATTCGATTAATGTACTGACCATATTTCAAATCATAGTTCGGTTCGATCAATACCAAAAGTCAGCAATTACTTACATATCTGTTAATAACTTACTAGCTAAATTATTTAATTATTTGAATCAGCGATGGATATTTGAATTTTAGTAATATATCAATGTGCATACCTAATCAATCTCAAAGGATTTATTATCTTGAATTTCATTGTATTGCGACAAGTTTGTGTTAATTCTCTGACAACGTTCTTAGTTTCATTAGTTATAAAAATAAGAATTAGTTGTAACACGTTACATTGAGAATGTGGATAAAGCAATTCGATAAACTGAACTCACAAATTAGCAAACTGATCAAAAATGTTAACAAAAAAGAGAAACATACTGTCTTGCAAGCAAATTAATCGGCAGTGTTTTTGAACTGAATATCAAATTCAATTTTATGACACAGTACGTTGATCTCAAATAATGCTATACAAATATATTAATGAAATGAGCACTTTAATAAACTGTTAAATAGGTCCAAAGGTGAAGTTGCTCAATGCCCTTTTATATCGCAATAATACTAGATTGAATACAAACAAAATTTGACATTTTGTTGATTTTTTTAATTTCATCTTTGCACCAAATTTCGACAAATATATTCACCACAATAGAATGTCAAAATTTGTACATGCTCAAGAGCATGCATAAATTCTGACGTTTGAAAAATAAATAAGATTTAAATAATAAATAATTTTATATTTAATCTAATTTATAATTAAAGTAATATTATTAATCTAAAATGGTGAAAGAAAAATCGTAAAAATAATCAGTTGCAATAATTTAAATTATTTATAATAAATTTTTTTCTATTTTCTGTACTCCATTAAATATAAAATTATAAAATCAAAATAGTATTGTGACAAGTTGATATATTTATATTTGCACGTATTAATATTATGTTTGCACACATTAATTTTATATCTAATAATGTTTTTATTAATGATCCGCATTAGCATTAACCATTCTGATGAGTCGTGTTTCCTGTACCTCCAAGAGTTAGCGGTTGGGAAAGAAGTTTGAAATTAATAAAGTGTTAGGTGGCGTAGTGTTGTATACCATTATACCATTTTTAGGAGCCAACATCAATAATGATAAAAATAACGGAAATGTAAGAGCCGTCTAGAATCTATAAATAGAGTATAGTTATTTGAATAAAGAGGTTACATGACACTTCAAAAATATGTAAACTGGATACCATTTTTGGCTGCAATTTCAAATACCATAAGAAAAACCTACCGTCTAAAATTTGGAATAGGTAAACTAATCGGAAAGTGTTACAAAACAGAATATCCAATTTAATCCAGTAATGACACTGTTTGATTTTAAATACGACGCAACACATGAACGGATGAGCATATTACTTAAACATGCTGCTGAATCGACCCGTGGTTTAGGTTGTTCAAAATGCAGTAGCGAAAAGACTGATGACACGAATATTCAAAGATTCTAACCTAAGTCTAGGCAATATAAAGTCAGCATTGAAACATCTAAAATGCGGCATTGTAGTCGGTGTTGATTAGCTAAAAGTGAACTACACCACATAATCTGACTGCACTTGGGCTGATAAGTAACTTGACTTGACGAACCACATGGTGTGAGATGGTATGACGTAACAAATTTGAGCGACTAGTGATGTATCGTTCGTAGATTGGTCTAAAGAATTATTGTATGACTATCATCGTCACAAATTCAGATTTTTTTCAATAAGTATCTTAGACGTATAATTACTAATTTTTTGTTGTGTACAATAAAAGCATTTATAAAAATCGTGCGTCTTTGCTTTTGTGCTCTGCTCTGTTAAAAATGTTTCACAGTTTCGTACAACATTTGGTGAACTTCTATTCTGTCAAACTTTACTTCAAAATATTAATTTTTTGTAAGTAAAAAAAGGATTTTTTTTTTGCATTTTGTAATGCAAATGACTTATTTGATAAATTATGAATTGCTTATAATTTGCATATATGTGAATTAAAATGAGTGTCAACATTCAAAATAAATTTAAAATACAAATATGGAATGACTTAAATAATATAAAGGATACAAAGTGTATGTAAAAACTAAAATATAGTCTATAGACTGAGTAAATGCATTTAGAATATTAATTTCTATAAAGAGCATAATTTCTTTTATCGTGTGTGTTCTAAAGGAATATATTATTATCAACACAGAATCTTTTTTATTTATGTCTTTTATTTCCAGACTATAGAATTAGTAGATTAAATATTTCCATCTTACAATAACAATGATCATCTGAACGTTTACGGCGCATAGGGCGACACTACTATGTTAATTTGCCGCTTCAAAAATGCATGTGACATCAATTGTAAACTTAAACAACTATAATTGAAATTTGCCAACTGGAAAATATAGGATCAATCATAATTATCCAGTTAAACATTTAACTATTTCAGTAGAGTGGCGCATAAATCCCCAGCTACCTAGTTTGTTGTACCTAGTTTGTTGTTGAATTGTTTTTTCAACCTGTCGACAAACATGACAGTAATACCATCTTTTAAGCCTTGATCGCACGCCATTACTGACATACACAGTGGTCGAGTTACCGGGGTAATCCGCGTGGAGGTGAATATTGGTTAAGTAACCTCGATGATATTCGGCAATCTTACAATACTATCAATATACTTTTCACATAAATATACTATTTCATTTTGTATTGCCTTGCACTTGTACTATCTCCGAAGGAAGCGGGTATTTGACCAGTTTAATTCGAATTTTATTTTGGACAACAATGAAGAAACGAGATTTGAATCAATTGTTGTCTAGGTTGTGTAACAAAATCGCATTTGAGTAGTGATCTAAATAATTGAACGATTCAAATTGTATTCCAACATCAATATATTTAACATCTAACTAAACATGAACCTACTGATGACTTTATTCTTTAATTCTTTTAATGAATTACAAACAAAATTTAGTGAATTCGGATGACAATAAATGATAAATAGTATGTAATGTGAGACAACCGCTGACGCATTACCGCATACACAAATAACGTTTCTTCGTCACGGTATTTCATCAATTGAATGTCTGTCAATCACCACAAGTCGTTATTGAATATTTTATTTTTGGAAATCATGTAACATTTATGTGTTCTAAAGAACTTATTGACGAAAATGCGAATGTGTAACATGATGATATTCGTCACCCTTCAAGTACAGCATCCATACAATAGTACCGATTAAATAATTATTGTTATGCTTCACTTAACATCCCGTTTGCATGATCTGTCATTTTCTACTCATATTTTATTGCCAAATAAATTCCAATTATTTAATGCGATCTTTCTCGTTTGTTGATGGGACAACCATCTTCACTCGTTTGATCTTTATTAATATTATTATTTATTTCGACTAATACTTTGATTGGTTGCACTAAGCAGACGATTTATTAATAACACTAAGTGTTACCAGGTGCAATCTGACGTTTTCATTGGGAAGTTTCACATTTTTTAGCATAACAGTACTCAAAACATTTTGAGTTACCATCAATATTTCTTTTATTTACAAGGTCTTTACAAATTCATCTCGGGCCAATATATGAAATTAAATCGTGAACATTTTCGTGTCAGTATTTATTTATTAGAATGCATTGATAAAATAAATTCTTTATATGGTGATGAAGCACCATACTACAGCACAACAGTGAAAAAATGGTACAACGAATTTAGTCGTGGCCGACGTTCACTTCAGAAGATCGTCCAAAATCAGTTGTTGTGCTACAAACCATCGATGCGGTACGTGAACTAATAATTCAAGATATTCATGTGAAAAAAAGACTCGTGTCGATTGGTGTAAGGGTGCGATGAAAAAATATGTTCATGGTGCATCAAATACAGTATATAATATATGCACAGGTGACAAATCATGGATATATACAAATGAGCCCGAGACAAAGCAGCAATCGACCATATGAGTTTTCCAAGACGTCCGAAGAAGCGATTGATGCCTTTAAAACACTTGTTTTGGAGGTATCTCAATCGGAGTGGAAAAACAGCTTCGAAAATTGGTTCCAACGCATGGAAAAGTGCATTAATCTTAATGAAACCGATTTTAATAAAGAATATTTGTGCTTTCATATAAGTAGTACCTCTCGTATAACCGGATAATTAATGATTAATTGATCCAATAATTTCAATTAGAATTGTTTGAGTTCATATTTTATATGACATGCATATTAGAAATGGCAAAAGAACAATCGCTGTGTCGTCCTATGCACATTCATGTTGTACTGGTTAATATGAAGCAATTATTGTGTGTATATTCTGTGTCATTTAAATTATTCCATAAAATTACAATCCATAAAACCAATAATTCTAAATAGGTTTCTAATTTAACTTTTTCAGATACTGATATTGAATTTGATGAATATTGTGTAAAATGTAGTCACTGTGATCAAATATTTTCAATTGAAGATTTCGATAAACATAAATGCGAATATGATGAAAATAAAAACTTTATACAAGGTGAGGATGTTGAAAGTGATAATGAGATCAGCAGTAAAATTAATACAGATCATATAGAAGAACAACCAAATGATAATTCTATTAAACTAGGAGAATTAGTAGTGAAAGAGGAAGTAATAGCAGAAGAAGAAGACGAAGAAGAGGAATTACCATGTATGAAATTGTTAAAAGAAAATACTGTTCGTTTAAGAAAGTTTATAAAAGATGAACTCAGAATTGATTTAAAAACGAATGATGAGAATACATCACCAAAAAAAGATTCCATAAATACATCATCGATATCAACTACATCATCATCATCCTCATCATCACCATTATCATCAAATGTTCTAACCAAAATAAAAGGATCACATGGATGTTCCATATGTGATAGAAAATTTGTGCATGCTTCAGGTTTAGCAAGGCATATGGATAAACATGAAAATGATTTAATACCGTTGAATGTAATAGCAAAACCAATACAATCTTTACAAGTGGTTAAAAAATGTGTTATTTGTAATATGGTGTTTGCAAATCCTAAATTGGCTAATGATCATTTATTTAACGATCATACAAATAATAAAGTAATTAAAATTGAACATGATTTAAGTGAAGATGAAAATGAAATTGTGACTTCTATAAATAATAATCAGAATCAAAATCAAAATCAAACTGATGATTGTGTAGTAAGTAAAAATTGGCAAATTAAAAACCCTTTTTTTTTGTTTTTTTGTAGCATAAAAGTAACGGCGCTAGATTGCTACAAACGTACATTGTTTTCATAAATGCAATAAATCGATATTGTTTGAGAAATGCAATTTAACATAATATGAAGTGCTTCGCAACGTGCATTACTTATTCGTTAACAATTTCGGAATTAAACTAAATTATATCAGTTGTTCCCGACATAATTGCAAAAGATTCAATCTTGCAGTTTATATAGACATAATATTCTTACATTTGCATTATCGCAGTAATGCAATACTTAGATATGCTATTATATGGTATATTGCACATACTCAGCGATATTATTAAAAATTGTTCAATACGTATGTTTATTTTGTTTATGACATTCCAATATTTTAGTGAACAAACAAAATGATCATGTGTGGTTGAAGGGCAAGTCCAACGCAAACAGAGTTGCCTAACAAGTATCTATTTCTTTTAATAGTTTGGGTTTCAGTAACTGCAAATGGTCGCTCTACAATTGTGTCGATCAAGCGGACCAATCGCGTACAAACACAATGTCATATCCTCTCGATTCTTAAAAACGAAGTATTGTTAAACTTCTCATATGATAGTATTTTCCTAAAAATTACGTCTTAACATGCCCAATTTTGACAGACTTGAATCAGATAGAGTTCTCCATATGGTCGTCGAATCTATAACATTTTTAATTAGTACTCTGTATATATGTAGGTCATTAAAAATTAAATTATGGTCATTTAAGAGTAATTGTAGAGGTAAAATTTTGTACGGTGTCTAAAATATATATGCGAAACTAGTTTTCAATTAAAAATATGAATGCTATATTTTGTGCCTTTAATATCAAATAATTGATTCATGAAATGAATTCAATATCAAAGGAAGTTGTTTCATTATTTGTTTAAATAAAAATTTATTGATATCTTAAACACAACACCGATTTTGATCAAATAATCGGTTTTAAGACTAATCGTACAGATGAAATCTGTTACCATGAAATCATTGGAAATTGTGCTAAGATTATTTTTTTTTTCGCATTATAACACTTGAAGGACGCTTGGATATTATCATTGGTGAAGTGTGATTACCTGATGATAAGCGAGTGAAAATAGGGGTATTTTTCTGAATACTCTATATACAAGCTTATGATGTGCACAATACTAGATAGTTATGGAATACCGACACTAAACTGATAGATCCGTGATCTATATCGTAATTCACAATGTAGAGTATTGCATCATAGAAGGTTTGGTAATATTTTTGATGTACGTTCAGGTATAAAACAAGGATGTATATTATCAGCACTATCGTTTCTGCTGATCTTAGACTGGATTATGATGCATGTAAATATTGTGTATCGGTACTATTGCATGAAACTTGGAATCTGACAAAGAACATCGTATCACAAATTGAAGTATTCGCATATTTAAAATATTCTGTCCAAAACCAATATTAAGATACCAGACCAGTAGGTGACATTATTCAGAAGAACAGTATAGCAAAGAACCAACAACAAAGAATCTAGTACCCAGTGGTAGTGCATGGATTGGGAGTGATATTAATTTAGACAGAAATCATTAACAATGTCGATTGTTCGTTGGTGTTCTATGCTCCCACACAAAGGTCGAGATGATGATGATGATGATGATAGCATTGTTTTAATGTAATGTTTGTACTCTGAGCTTAGAACCAAATATACAATAAAGTAAAGTGTGTATGTACAGTTTGAAATAAATTGAAATAATGTTTATGATGTATGTACATTTTTTAATATGTATAATTAAGTATTGTTTAACTTGGGTTCTTCACTAAACAAAACAAAAATGTGCCTACACAAACTGGTCATCATCTTAACCTGTACATCAAATGCATGCATATGGCAGCATTGCGATGTTACTTTACCCATTTCCAATATATGCATGTAACATCAAATGTTACTCAATTATAACTATAATTGAAAATTACCAAAATATTGTGATTACAGCTACCTAGTTTGTTAGTGAGATGTTTCTTCTACCAGTCGACAAACGGAACATTAACTGTATCCTTTTAGCCGCGATCATACGCAATTAGTAACAAATATTGTGTTCGAATTGTTCCGGTACCACTGCGTTGCGAGGAAAATATGGGTTGACTAAGACTAATCTCGATTATATTCAGTCAACTTATATGATGGGCAGCTTGATTATTTTAAAAATCACGTATACAATCGAATATTTATACTATTTACTTCTGTCCTTCATACATATATAGAAAATCGAAGAACTGGACATTAATGATTCAAATTTGGACTACTTAAAAACAATTGTAATTAATTCAGTACTACAATGTGAATTTTGTGATTTAGCTTATACAGATATTAGATCGCTTTTACAACATAGTGCATTACATGATCCAGCAAATGGATATCAATGCACTATTTGTGACATTTATGTGTCAAATATAAAGGATATCGTTTTTCATTGGCACACAGAATGTTTAACGAAATATAATAAAAATGATGATGATCAAATAACTGTACAAAAGTATTTCGTTTGTAATGTATGTGATGATAAATTTCTATCATTCGATGATCTATATGAACATAGGTAAGCACATGTGAAGCATATATTATATGCTATTTATTGTTGTTACATTTAATAAATTTTTTTTATAATAGATATTCTTCGTATCATTTTTTTCCACGGCAAAATTATATTACAATGAAATTACAACTTAATTGTGAAATATGCGGTATGATTCAAGATAATGTGACTTCAACAATTGCTCATAATACGGAACGTCATAAGAAGAAACTGAAAAAGGAAACCGGAAATAAATATCGACAATATTTATGTGATGTGTGCGGTAAATCATACACACAATCTAGCCATTTGTGGCAACATTTGAGATTTCATAAAGGTAAGATTTTTTTTTATTAAAAAGTTAGATTATAAGGTTCCACAGAGCAGAAAGGCGGCATTACGATATTCTTTTGCCTTTTCCAATATAAATGTAAACACAAATAATTATAACTAAAAATTATTAACTGTACAATATAGGATCAATTATAATTATCAGATTATATATGTGATTATTTCAGTAGATTGGTCAACTAGTTTATTTAGTTTGTTGTTGAGATATTTTTTCAACGAGATACACAAGCAAATTAATAGTAGATGTAGATTGCACCAAGTAAACGAACAACAAATGTCTAAACTTTTTGAACAAAATACTATTATGAGCAAAGAATTTTGACAATTCATTAAATTAGACTTCGATATTTCAAACCCCTCGGATACGTGACGTGCATTCCAGAACAATGACGGTGAGCATTTTGCAACTAAATGGTGATACTGTAATCACTATGTATAAATAAAGTCATCAATTGAAATTAGTGATGATAATTTTGTAGAGTATTGCGTGCTTGTGGTGGTGTGGGTTAGGATCAGTCATAGAAGTGAATTAACTTTCTGAGCCAAATGCCTGTAATACCTCCATATGGTGGTACCAGGAATGTAGTTTGATACTAACTTCTAATCAAACATGAGAGACGTCAACAAATGATCTCTGATCGAATAGAAACATGATGACGACTTTGGATTACGTAAACGGACACGATTTTTGAATCCTGGAACGTTAGAACAATGCATGAACTAACGAAACTGGTGCAGGTGGTTCAAGAATTAAAGAGGTACAAACTCGATACTCTTGGGTTGAGCGAGATTCGATGGAAGGAAAACAGAAAAAGGACTATATCCTCTGGTGAATCCCTTTTGTTTTCCGGAAAATTTGGTCACATGGATGACAGTAGTGGAATCGTTTTATTGCTAAGTGAAAGTGTCTCTGCAAAGCGTAGTCTTATCTTTTTTCGGTAAAATGTGATTGGTGGTACTATATTTGTGCGCATAAAACGAATACAGAAAGAAACTTGGATTTCTCTGAAACGCCGCACCAGAAATCAAATAGATCACACGACAATTGGGAAAAGTTGAAGACAATATCAACGTTCGTAACTATAGAGCCGCGGATGTTTTAGTGACCATTACTTGATAATTGGACAAATGAAATTAAAATTTATGGCAGGCGCATAGGGAGACAACATAGTTGTGGAATACCATATAAACTGATGAATATGATCCGCTGTCTATATGGTGATTTACAATGTAGTTTTGAACCGCGGAAGTGCATTCGTATGAAAAACAGGGATGTATAATGTCATACTATTTATGGTCATCATAGATTATGTTATGGCCAAAGTAAACTGAACTGCATGGTATCAGATGGGGTCTAACCGGTCGACTTGAAGATTTACTTCGCTGACGATATTACGAGTATCAGACGAAGTCAGGCATGAGGGTGAAATACAACTCACAAGTCAATAGGTGCCTCAATTGACTATAATTCATAGGCAAATAGAAGACCCGGTCATCCCCAGATACAACGTGGCGAAGAACCGTCATTATTGACGAGTCCCAGTTGATCGTGAACAATGGCGGTTGTTCGTTGACGCCCTATGTTCCCGCATTGATTAAAGGTCGAGATGATGATGATGATGATGATTGCGTGTTTGTGCATACAACATGTTTTCATGTGCTATTTTATGATTATTTGTATACACTTCATTTTTGCACACACCACTACTTACTTTCTCTTTGTCTTATCAAAGGTCTATCTCAATCAATGTTTCGAAAAAAATGTATTATTCAAAAAGCAGTATATATGGAATGAATTTATGAGCGATCGTTTGCAACAAAATACAAATATTACTCGTATATATAGATATTATTAATTTTATGTGTTTACTATGTTATTAACAATTTTAGGTGTAAAACCATTCGCATGCAAGGAACCCGATTGTGGTCGCCGTTTTACAATACGTCCAGATTTAAATGATCACATACGAAAATGTCATACTGGGGAACGGCCATATCATTGTTTAATTTGTGGGAAACGTTTTCTAACAGGTTCAGTATTTTACCAACATCGTTTAATTCATCGTGGTGAACGACGGTATGGTTGTGAAGAATGTGGTAAACGTTTTTATCGTGCTGATGCACTAAAAAATCACCAACGCATCCATACAGGTAGCTAATTATAAAATTTCATATAAATTCTTTGATTTTGATAGAAAATATTTCTTAGGTGAAAAACCATATGCATGTACTTATTGTGCAAAAAGTTTTCGTCAAAGAGGTGATCGCGATAAGCATATACGTGCCAGGCATAGTAATTTCATGTATGTTGATGTAGATAGTGATAAGCCAAAGAAAAGACAATATATTTCAAAATTCGGCACAAAGAAGCCAAATAGTAAAATGAATAAAAGTGAGATTGTCTATGTTGGTGATGTAGCATTCCCAACAAGCATGTTCAGACCTATTATCAATGATATTGATAATGTAAATTCAAGTGAATTTATTTTGTAATATTTACAATTTAAAATAGATTATTTTTTATTGGGTGTTATTGTTTAATAGTTTGTTTTATTCTCTTGTTCAATGTTTCATTTTTTTTTATTATTATTATTACTGATTGATTTCGATTATAATTATTAATAAATTGTATTTAGTGATTTGAAATTATTAAACATATTGACCGTTAACTTTGTTTATATTTTCTATAATTTGGTAGAATAATCATTACGTTATAATTTATAAGCAGTGATAAGGGCATCAATATTGAAAATACTGATAAATTTAGCAATAATGAACAAGAGCAAAAGAGAGAATTAAAGTGAACACAAGAGACTAAATATCTTAAACACTTATTACTAAATAACATACCATTATATTAAATCCTTTATTCCTTTATCAATTAAAAAAACATATTATTCGAATTATTATTTCAGATAAATATTCTAATTCACTTGCTAAATCTGTTTATTTTAACGATTCCATATATAACAAACAGTTGAATCATTTCTATGTGCTTCTTTAATAACTTGCAAATGCCGTAACATTGCCAATCTACTAAGTAGCTTCTTATCAATTGATTTATTTACCATTATAGAAATATCACCTTGTGTAATGAATTTTTTATCTGAAAACGTATATGAATGTATAAAAACGAAGAATTTTAATTTGTTATTGATTTACACGATTACCTGGGAAATAGGATGCCTGTAAATGAAAACATTTCCATAATTGTAATGTACGTTGATTCGAAATGGCATCACGTTTTTTATAAAATAATGTATATTTTTGTGTGAAACATTGTACAACAATGTCTAAAGCATTGTTTAGATCGATTAGTGTATCTCGACCTCTCATATATCTAATCAAAAAATTAATAAAAGAATAAGATAAATTTAAGAACATCGTTCTTTTCTTCTAACCCACTATTCACTTATTTATTAGCAAAGAAACAAATATGAAAAATTTATTACTCTCAAAACTTGGGGTTTATGTCTAACAAAACAAATTAAATAATATGTGCTTGAACGTTAGTACACCTTTCACCTATAAGGTTTTAATTGGTCATCCGTAACTGATATAAAATGTATCCTCACAAACCATTCAATTGTCACTACTATTTATAATTCGTACCACTGTAAAATTATCCTTTTGGTGGAATATAATAAAATGCATATATTCTGATAAAAAAAATTGTTTACATAATTTCCTTCCCTTTTAAATAGCTTCTTTCATAAATTTTCAAAATTGTACTCTATTGACGAATCAGTCACTTGACTATCATCGGGGTTACTCAATCCATCCTTATCTTCACGCAGTGTTACTGATAAGTCGGTCACGATACATGTCAGTAATAACATGTGATCAACGCTGAAAAAGAGGTGACAATGTCGTGTTTGCCGCCCCTATACACATATATATTATACAGGTTAAGATGACGATGAGGAGTTTATCAGAACAATGATAAATACGTTTTAAAATGCAGAAAAGAAATTTTTACAATATATAGTAGCAAATCATTTAGGACTTGACTGTAATTTTAGGAACGTTTTGCATATGTTCAATGAATTTTATTGTATTTACTTACAATGGTGACGAATGGAGTGGTCGACTATCATCTAGGTTATCATTATGTATTATATGTCTGTAACCGCTTGTGATCAAAGCTAAAAAGATGGTGTTATTGTCTTGTTTGTCAGCTGGCTGGCATATATAAATTAACGTTGTAATGTCACTCTATACACCTATGTGGTGTAGTACAGAGGTAGAGTTGTTGATATTCAATTCCAACAAACTACATGTACATAGAATTTTATGAATTGGAATTTCTTACACATTTTAGTTAATTTTTAAATGTAAAAAGTGAATATAATTTTCTAACAATGAAAATAAACTGTAATATATTGAATGCATGATTAACTTACTTTGGTATACTTTGAAACTGTGCTTCAGTTAGTGTAGAATCAAAATCAAAAAATTGTAATGCAATGGGTTTCATGCGTGTTATAAATGGTGATCGTTCATATTCAGATAGTGACATTTTTGCTGACATACTTCGTGATGAATTCTTTACATAAAATGAAAAACAAAAACACTAATGCAATTAAAATAATTTAGAAGATTCTTAATATTATTTAAAAAATTCTTGTATACGAAATTTCCGTGTAAAGATTTTCGATCAATAATTTTTCATTTTGTGTATGCATTTTTGGTATTCGAAAGCCATTTGAACTTACTTTATAATGTTGGCAGATAACGCATTGATCTTTACGTAGAAATGAATTATTTCTTTATTTGTTTGTTGCGAATTTTTATTGCAACGCATTCAGGAAAGCAAATATTCTATTAGTTGCGAGCCTCACATGATCCGCTCGCTATTTCTGTTCATCTGTTCATTTGGCATAGTATTTATAATTACATTTACCACTAAAAAGTTAATAACTACTAATATTTATTCTATTTAACTAGGTTTTCACTAAAATTATAAAGTATAAAATATTTAATCAACAAGAACTATAAAATTAGATTTTTTAGTATGCGTCTGAGGCATCTATTGACGAACACTTCAATTTATTATACGATGTTAATTGTTACCTAACAAGTTTCACATCCATAAACAATTATTTGCGCAACTTAAGATTTTTTGAAATTGGTGACGAGCGCGAGCCTCTACTCAATAGTGGTGAATGTACGTCAAAAATGGCACCAAGATGCAAAACTCTACATTACAAATTACTATACACACTCCATACCACAATCAATACTATCGAATGTCTGCTTGAAGTCGACAAATAACATACAATACAAATGGCGTTTGCCGACAGCTCAACAAAAATCTTTAATGTATTGAAATGATCTGCGCAAGGCCTCAAATTTGCCTATTTCGTTTGTATTATTGCATATGATAATATCCGATCTCTTAATCTTAAATAGTCAATGTGCAACTGTTCTCGTCAACAGACGATGCCTGATCGGTAGGTGCGTGAATCTGAACTGTTACATATTTAACACTACTCTTGAATTTTGCTGTGATTATCCGATCTGATATCATCTTTCAGTCGACAAGATTACGCTTTGCAGATACACTTAGCAATAAATCGACTCCACTACATGTGACCCGATTTTCTGGAAAACCAAAGGGTTTCAGCAGAATTTTGCTCAACTCAAGATTATTATTGTAACTATTCAGTTCTTAAGCTACCTGCGCCAGTTTCGTCGATTCAGGGTATGGTTCTAACATTCTAGATTCCATATCGTGTCCGTTTACATAAGCTAAAAGTCGATAATTTGTGCAATTAAGTATTTCAGCAGCGCGAGAAGCAAAGACATAGCTGCCTAGGTTATTGTAGTTGAATGTTAATTTTCTAATTGGGCGCCCAATCGCTATGTTTGTCATGTTTGGCTGGATATTAGAATCAAACTACATTTCCGGTGGTCCCCACAATTCCCTTCTGTTATTGATCCTAACCTAAGCCACAAAAATAGTAGTCGAAAACGCAAAATACATGCGAAAATACCCTTCGGTAATGTTCTATTATTAAGAAACGACGAATTTTGACACATAAAAGTAAATTTTTTCGAAGGATTTTTATACTATATACGACTTGTACTATTTGGGGTTATTTCCAACACTAAATGATGAAAATTGTTCAGATTTATCAAACGCAAATCAACAAGTGATGCTATATAAATACTTCGTATAATGATTGAGAAGTACAGAGATAATAGGAAAGATCTCTACATTCACAAATCTGAAGCAGGTATTTAATAAGAGTACCTTGATATCTCATTTGGTACGCTTTAAGGTTTCAAACTGTTCTTGAAATTTATATCTCTGCTGTCAAAGATATGTATACAAATGCTAGCACTAGCATCTGACTTTGGTCTACATGAAGGTTCTGCATTAAGTCCAATAATCATTGTCACTGTTATACAACATCTTTCTATTACAAAACACGATCCTATTCCATGAACCACGTTATTTGCAGATGACATAACTTTCATATGTGAGAACCACAATTCCCCTATTTTCGACTGATAATCGTGTCTATCGTCTCGAGATCAAGATTTCTAACATAACATGATGATATTCGTTACCTTTCACATCTCGTAGCCATACAATAGTACAGATGTACAATTTGATTAAAAAATAGCCAATCTGCTTTTAAAATACTCAACTTGCTATTACGTTAAATGTGTGCTGACTACCAGAGTATTCCGATCATTTATTTTATACGTGTTTCGACACTTGAACCTTTTACTGAGTCTCATTTGATATCAAACAGCTATTACTGGGTTGAATATATCGTTATAACCCTAGACTTTCTGGTCAGTTTCCTTATCAAGCGGTTGGCTTTCTTATTATTTTGACAATATTTCATTGTCGTAAAAATTTTCTAAGTGTGTACGCGTATCCCGTCGTGCATCTTACCTAACTTTTTTATAAAATTAACTATACTCTGTTCGTAGCTTATCGATTCTGTACAAGAACGTTGAGTTTGTACTTGTTAAGGACTATGTACCAGCTGTGCTTTGTCGGAATTCAAACCGTGTCCTGATCAATATGAGGCAATTTGTTGCGTAACTGGAAAGCTTAGGCACTGTGAATTACAGGTCCCCAGCTAATTAGATTTCTATAATGGATGTTAGTTAGGCACACAATCACACTCTAGAACATACTATTCCAACTGATTTAAATGTGATACTGGTAAGTTAAAATTTTGTTCCCAACGATCTCCTTGTGATTGTTATGCAAGTAATTGATCAGGAATTCAGGGTTAGTCTTAACACTCATAAACCCAGAATAGTCAAGTACTATTAACTACGATAACATAACTATCAAAAAATTTGATTCGATGTTTCACAATAAATGTTGCACATTTTTTATACGACGGAATGGAATGGCAATTTCAACGGTAATTCGTCAAACGTATAAGGTAAATTCTAATAAAAGTTTGTAATCCGATTCTGATGTATTCATGTTGTTGATTTTGTCAGTGAATAGCGAATTTTTATTTACGATCTTATCGCCTCAATATCAGCAATTCTACACAAATTATCGATTGACAACACTGCATTTGGTCACAAAATTTTAAGAATGCGGGTTTCAGTTACTTACCGGTAAATTACTGTTATTTTTTATTGCTGAATATAATGCCCCTGTATTTGACGGTGTGTAATTATTATTTATAATTGGAATGTTTTTTTCATCTATCTCTTTTAATATATTTAGCATAATTAATGTTTGATTTTGTGATTTTTTCATTAGATTTTTACATCGTTGAACCATTACGAATCTAAAATTTCTAACCAATTCAGAACATTCTCCAACTAGTTCCTGAATATTTTTTGTTTTACACTTCAAATTTAATAACTCTGATAGCTGTTTCTCCTTCTCGCCAACAATTGTACAAACTTCATTTAATTCTTCTAATTTTTGTAGATGTTTTCGAAATAATTCAGATAAACTATCCATTTTTGCTGTAAAAAAAATCAGAATTTT
>JANSTX010002894.1:0-11480 GCA_027564355.1 Penthetria funebris
CACCTTTTAAACAGGCAACTGGTAATGCGACGTGATTATGTCTATATACAAAACATACGCCAGGATAGTGTGCATCTTTCTTTCTAAAACGCCAATCCTCTATCTTCAACCGTTCACGACATATTCAAACTTTTGTTAAGAAACTTAATTTAGTGTAGTATACAATATTGTGCATATCGATAAAATATACTAGACACACTGTGGCATGATCTGTGGCAATATAGAGTAATAATAACAATAACCGAACTGATAAGAACTATGAGCTTGAAACTTGCAACATTCTCATGTTTGTATTTTCTTCTATGATACAAAAATGCTGACAACGATCGATATAGATAATAATTCATAAGTTGAATTTAAATACTTAATTTAATTACATTTTGATATGATCGTATTGATTACCTGAAACGTTGCAATGGATATAAACGCTAGGCGAAATGATTCTTCATATTCCATACGGTTCATACATGAAATTATATTAAGATTAATTTTATTAAATTCTGTATCCGTTAATGGTTCCAGTGCAGTACTAATGTATGGTCCATTCAAAATGGAACATGATGAACGGGAATCACATACTACGTATTCTGTTTTTATTGGAATAACTATATGTGGAATAATGGACATTTTATTAAAAATAATTATAAGAAATTCAAAATATTATAGTATAGATTGTACCTGAATATGGCAATTCTGTGGTTGTTACTGTATTGTCAAAAAATTCACCAATTATAATGGTATAATTGTCATCAAAAATATACTGAAAGGAATATTTTAATGGATAATCTAATTCATCATCAGCTGCTGGTCCAGTTGAAAATTTAAATTTTGTTCTTAATGCTACACCATTTCTGGGAGTAATCTGTTAAATTACGAGTGTAGGATAAACATTACGGAGATAATTCGTATATATTAATGGTTAAACTGATCGCAAATATGTACTGCTATATATTCACAGGAAATTAGTAAAAAACATAAAAAACTAACAGCATACTTCATATGAAAGCAAATATAAAAAGAAAATCATTTAAAATTTTTCGCCAGTTCAATACATCGTTTGTACCCAATATAATTTTCAAATCATGTATCAAGAGAACATAAATATTAGACATTGTTTTTCAAACAAAAATTAAAATATCTGGTAAACGGTTGAAGATAGCGACTTGGTGTCTGAAGGAAAATGACGTGTACAAACCTAATGCATCTTATGAGCATATTCATGACATACTACTTATAAGTATTGGATGAAATAAGAGAACTGATGTCAGTAAGTGAGTTTTCCGCATCGACAATATGTTCATCAGATGCGCTAAGCTAGTCTGCGTCCTTTCTCTTCAGACACCCATGCTCTATCTGTAGCCATTCTCGAGATATTTCAATTTCAAACACCTTCTGCTGATTCTGTTTTCCTGTGCAAATACACAAAAAATTGGCAAAAAAAAAAAAAGATACTTAAGTTCAATGTAAGAATACAAAATTTTTGGGTTAGTATTCAAACATTGAAACCACGGGTCGACATGAAAAGAATTTTATTAATTCTATCGAGCATACCTCCAATAATTGTCCAATTGGTCCCTGATTTGTCAGTATACTCAAATCTAAAAAACTTGTAATATTTGTATTATTTTGATTGTCTTCATCGTATACTGGTGATGGACATGTAGTTAATAATCGAAATTTATATCTAAAACGAAAATAATTAATTAAATTAAAAAATTAGAAGTTTTGGAAAAATCGAGATTTACTTAACATTCCCCAAAATGCCTGTCCAATTTTGAAATGCATTTCTTTCTGGTATACTTAATAAAATGTCTTTAGATATGGTATAGTTACCATAATCGACAAGTTCGGATAGGAAATTTCCTTCAATATCTAGGACAGTAATATTTCCCAATCCATGTTCCTGTAAATTTTATTTAGATTTCACTAAAGAGTGTGGCGATAGAATATTGTGGATTACTACTCTAATTTATAATTAGTTGCCAATTAGAAAACACAAACTAATATCGATTTATTCACTTTACAGGTAATTTAAAATTGAATAAGTTTTTCACTATAGAAGATAGCAGTAAAGGAAGAAGGAATTCGTTTAGGGAATTATACATATAAGCAAATAGTTTGAGATAAATATCCGTTGAATATTTGTAACAAAACGATATTAAAAATTAATATATGCATTCAATCGTTTGCTCAAACTGATTGACAGCAATAAATTAGAGTATTAGTCCTCTAAATTTTATTAATTATTATATTATATTTGTATAATTTTACTAAGTTTTCAGAATTAAGGTATTCATATTCTGGGGTTTGATTTAATGATGTCCAATAAGCATAACATGTTGGTATTAGATCATTCATAGTTGTTACAACCTGTAAAATTGATAAATATAATACTATTTAATAAATTAAATTTCACCAATAGTATACTTTGTATCTTTTAGTTTAAACATGATTTTTAATGAGTGGTTATCCTTTTTGATGAAATGAAAAAGTTTGTGGTTTTCAGAAATAAGAAGTAGAGTATTGAATCTAAATAAATTATGAGTAATTATGATTTTATGGCAAAACGTTAACCTACACTTATTGTATTTCCTTCTCATAGAGTAAATAGCTTTAACTGTTTTAGAGTTACAAGTTGCTATATGCCGGCACATATGCCTGTACTGCACAGCTGATAGTTTTATAGAAGATTAAAAGAAGCGATTATTTATTGATATGGACTATTTTTATGGCTTTCAACCGTAATATTCAGATTCCTTCCCAAAAATGGTTTACGAGTAAAAGATGAGATTGTATTAACATGGAAAATGTTTAATATATTTGAAAATGTACATGTTAGGAATATTATTTCATTACCTGTAATCCATTCCCGGATGGAATAATATTTGTTGGATAATTTCTTATAACTGGCATCACAATAACATTGGGATTTACTATGATAATTGAAGTTATTGTTTTATATATGTTATTAAGCGTTACTGTTGCATTTAATACGTATCTAAAATAATAGGATTAATAGTTATATATATAGTTAGTATGCTAGTTATAGGTTATAGAATTAAATATCTCAATTATTGATCTTTCGAGATTCTAATAATAAGAGTCCTATTTCTAGCCGTCCTTGATATACTTTTCCAAAAAGTCTATACATGTAACCGTCTATAAAATATTTTTAATTCACTTTAATCAACACCAGCTTTAACTTTGCTTTCCTATTACAGATATTAAAATTAACAGAAATATATACATTTTCACGATTTTTGAATACTTACTCCAGGAACTTATAACTTTAGGCTGGTGCTATCGATGAGTAAAGTGTTAAAGACAATTAGGTAATTATTGTCAAAGGGAAAGAACAACATTGTCATGGCTGCTACTTTCTTTCGCCACTTTTTAAATGTTAATCAAACGTTCTGGCATATGAATTACTTTTGCATGTTTACTATTTCTATAGATGCCGAGTCTATATCTCTAACCGTTCATGATATATGTTTCCACCCAGTCTATATATGTAACCGTTTAGGAGATAATTTATAATCTATACATGCTATACTGTTACAGATATTTAAAATAAAGATAATACACTGATAATAATTTTTGAATACTTGCGGCAGGTACATTTGTTTGACTTCAGGGTGCTTCCATTCTATTACCCTGACGCAGAACATCGTGAGACCACATAACTTTTACCATGATACAATATAAGTATTACCGTGAGGACATCTAAAGTTGTGTTATATGCATAATGTGCATAATGTGTTTGTATTTTATTAGCATCATACCACACACTTTCAGAGAATAATTTTGGTTTTCATAAATTTTGTTATCAGACAACATCCTCATATTTTTTTTAGTCGCTAATTGAGAATGTTATTAATTGCACAGAAATGCGGTTTATACATTTTTATATCAATGTCTTACCTTCCTTTTTTAACAAATTCAAGTGTTTGGGAGCGATTGCCATCAAATGGAAAATTAGCACAATGTTCATCTTTTATAATTGATTCACATATCCATTTTATCTAATTGCAATTAAATATAATTATATATTAATATGTGAAAAAGAAATAATTTTTTAGTATTACAATTGGTTTTGATCCACTATTGTTATGATCCACTATAATTAAATTTATTATTACTGGTTTGCTTATGCCAATCATAATATGTTCAGGTACAATTGACAAAGTGAAATCTCGAACTAATATCCTTACTGATGATGTTGCCTAAAAATTATGCTTTATATTATTTTAAACATCTAATAGTTATAAACATTATATTTGGAAATATTTCTCGACCGGATCATATTACATTATTATAGTCCCATAATAATTAAAATATTGGGAACTATACAACTTTCTAGTGATATTGTTTGGACTGGAATGATCATTTAAAATAATTGCAAAATAGAGATTAAACATTGAATTGCTAATAAATATAATAAATATAATAACCTTTGAAACCCGAACCGAAAACAAATCTATTTAGAGACTAATCGAACAAGAATTTTGTATATTATTGTTGCATTTAAAACGTTTAGTTTATAACATTCGTCACAATCATTGATTAAAGTTGGAATACAAATAGTGTTAATGTTAAGATGGTTTATATAATTTTAAAGTGATTGATAATTAATACTAACATATGTTATAATTGATGAATCATTTAATTGTAATAGTTTAGTTGTAATTTGATATTGATTGCCACCTTTAAATACACCAGGTGGTACCCTTAAAATGTGGCCAGGAATGTTTGCCCATTTCTGATCATATTCGTTTATTTCTGTTATATTCCACTGAAACTATGACAATTTTAACATCATATTTATAATTATTTTTCTTTAATCTCTATTTTATTACATAGTAATCAAATCTAATTTCACAAAATGTAACCTTTGCTACAACTTTGTATTCTACATCTGCATATATTGATTCGGTTCCTATCAATAAAAATGATACATCATCTGGAATCTGAAAAAATCAAAATATACTGAAATTATGTGAAAGAAATGCAACAAAATGCAACAACGTTTAAGATGAGAAAAATTTCAGATTTTATGGTGACATCAAGCAAAACAATGCCACAACATATGAAATACACCGGCCAATATATTTTAATGCCCTTATCTTTACCCACAATATAAATCTTACTAATAGTGAACATTATTTTCAATGATTCAGTTTTCTATCTTCTATATAGATTTTCTGTTCCGATATAAACGTTACTAAAACTTACAATTGTACCGTCAGCATTTATACGTTTAATTTCGCCATCACTATAATTAATTGAAAAATTTTTGCTGTTACTTTCAATGCCATTTTCATCAATACCAATAATATTAAAAACATAGAAGGCTCCAGGTGTTAACTGTAAATTTTAAATGATAACATTTCGATCAAAGAGATTGTAAGTTACTGGTACCTCTGTATTGTCCACATTAATCAAATTTTTAGTTGCAATGTTTTCTCTATTTCTAATATTAATTTTATTTTCAGCAGTTCGAATACTTCTCCAAATTTTCAGATTATGCTGTTGACTGCGAGATCCTCCTAAAACTTCAAAAAATATTTGAACTTTATAATAGAGTTTTTGTCCTCCATTTGTTTGCATTCTACAATCGTAAGAATAATTCAATAAAATGAAATCGATATAATTAATCAATATTATAATTCTATATGAAATTCAAACCTGATTGATATCTGTGACGGAGCAGAATTATTTACTGTATTCTGAGTTTTGCACAGTACTTGAGGTGCTAAAATTCGAAAGTTAGGCGGTTCCTAATAAATGAAATACTTCTTTTGAGTAGTTTTTTTAAAAATATTTTTTTGTCAAACTAAGGGATACCTCTTCAGAAATTGCGAATATATAAAATATACACAAAGAAAAATAGTAAATCAAAATCATTTTTAGGATATACTAGTAATGATTTATTCTACGTGCTCCAAGAAGCAATTAAAAACTGAGAACGTAATATTTTTAAATCATGCAATAAGGGATGTGTTATGTAATGCTAATGTTAATATATATATTATAATTATGATGCAGCATGAAGTTTGATTGATATCACCTCTATTTTTATTATATTAATATATAATTTTGCTGTATATGGGAATTAATTATTTAATATCATGAACATGTAATAGAACATGGCTCAAAATAGCATAATATCTTTATGCATAACTATATGACTCATTCAAAAATATCTACCGTATACCTTTAGTAAATTGTGGCGTGGTATAACTAGAAATGATTGCAGTCGTCATGATGAGTTACATTGCCAACACGAACTTATTTCCTTTGTAAACAGACCACATGGGACAGAGAAAAGTAGTATTTTAAAAGAAAGATTTTATCAGATTTTCCCCAAATATTTTTGTCACACTAGTATAGGCACGAAACTTAGCATATTGTAAAGGCAATCACCAGCGAGAAGAAAGAAAACCAAACTGATTTCAGGTGATCTGAGTTATACAAATTGGAAATTAAACAGTTAAAATTCTCCAGCTGTTTTATTAATAATTGTGATTAATTGTGAAATATGTCGCAATCTGCTAGTTTTCCATTTTTATCAGATAATTAAATTTCCAAACACTTTTGAATCGCAGTACTGTAAATATATAATAGATACTAAGGATCATATTGTATACATGTCTTTATTCCTTAAAAATAACATAACAACTTTTATTTTAATTTATATTCTCTTTACGAATATCATTTGTATTACAATAATTTAATGGATTACAAGATAATTTAATTCTTAGTATTCAAATGAGCAACTGATGGTGGCAATTGCTGTGAAATTAACGACAATTTAAATTGTAACAAGACAATTAAATATATTGCAATGGTTGTAATTGACTAAAATTAGAAAAATATTTTATAAGACATACATTAAAAAAAAAAAAAAACGTTTCTAGCTTACATACCGATGTTAAAAGTTCTCTATTTACATTTGCATATCCCTTTAAGCTGACAACAGCTGGATTCATTTCTATAGCTTGAATAAATAAATCAATCTGCAAATAGAAATTTGTAATTATAATATCAATGATTTTTTTTTTTATAATATAAACCTAAAACCAAAATTACCTCCTTTTGTGTTGGCTGATCAACATTTAATAAATTTATTGAAAGTAATGTATCCTGTACACCTTGAGCAACCTACAATGTATCATACCAAATTCATATGTTTTTAGTTTCATAAACATTTTAATTACTAACTTCTAATGTAGCATTATGTGAACAATCACAAAAAATGTATAAAAGTACAGAACAATAAAATGCATCAACGAATAGACCCAATTCTTTGAATGAAAATCCTAGTCCATGATCAAATACCTCAGACACAAATCCATAAATAGCAATTGTAATATTTACAAACCTATGAGACAAAATTGATAAATTCAAAATTTAAGGCAATTAAATAATTTATAAAAATTGTATAACATAAATAAACAATAAGTTGAATACGTTCTGGCATATGCATTGCCTAACGTTTGTAATAGTTCACTTAAATTCAGCCATAAGAAGCGATATTGTGATATTATGGCAGCATTACATTGAATATTAACGTCCTGTAAATAATAAAATAATAGTATAAATATGTTTGCCATAATTCAAAGGATGTCAAATAGATATGTACTATTGGCAACAATCAATTTATGAACTAATTTTGTTTTCTGGTGCGATTCACATGAGAAATATAGTTGCGAAATGGCAAAATGAGGCGTTCATAGAATTAACAGCAACATCACAAGAAATGAAAAATATTGGAGTGTAACACAACACATACGGTACTGTAACTACATACATAAATAGTCGTTCTCCCCTCGCTTTTATTTAACTGGGCGTAATGATGAACCGACTGCTGTCCCAAGAAATTGGAACAAAAATAATTCGGTTGTCAACAGCTGGGCGTTACAATAAAAAAACCACAGTGTGTTAACAAAAACACATTTCACAGTACTAGCATTTATACACTCTAACGGCATTAATTGCTTGCTAGATTGGAATCCAAAATATGTATCCGTATTGTCCAATTTATAGGCTAATATGTGGATAAAAATTCAGCACATTCGTACTGCATTTAACCATAACATCTTTCACATGAAATTTAATGTATTTTCAACACTATCATTATATAAACCGATGTGATATTGACAAAATTTGAAATTTTAACTTCAAGTAACTGATTCAAGATCGATCAAATATACTAATATTTTTATGAGCAACGCTGATTTAGAAGTGACTGTAGCATTTTATAGCTGAGGATTTATCCACCAGCAACCTAACGATAACTAATAACAAGATGTATAAATTGAGAAAATTTTTTCACATTGGTAGGTTCCAAATTAATATATGCTGGCGTTGTATCAGTTCACAGAATGTATTATTATTTTAGATTGAGAAGAAGTTTTACACTTATACTAAACATACTACCATTTTAAAACTGGCTGATAAACTTTTTGAAGCATCCTTAATTGCTCGGCAATTTATGTACCATAGAGCACAATTCATATTAATCATTGTAACGATGTGATAATAAGCTGATGTATGCCATAATGCAAATCCTAAAAAAAAATAATGAATAGTAAATATAGAATTAGAGAATTATTTCAAATAAAAATTTAAATGTCTACTTTCTATATACTTTATCTTAGATCTTTTATAGTATAGTAATTCGACTTACTTTATATATAAATTACTTCAAATAATTAGGATAAGTTGGGAGAAATCAACAGGATTTTTTGTTATATTCAATTCACTAACAAAATTAATTACTGAACGCTATAATTTCTTTCTGTGTGGCATAGAATTGGATTTTTGCCAAACTAAGAATTTTTATTGAAGTATGGGCCCAGCTACATATCTTGAGATTTTTACACAACATTTACTTAGATATTAATTTGCAGTTTCCAGCCACACATGTACCGGAAGACTGCATAAGTTTCCAATGTACATGTCGACTAAAAATTTGAGTCAAAGCTACCTAATTTATTGTACTTAAAATAAAATAATTTAAAGTAATTCAAAAATTCCTACCTTCCAGTAAAAGATTTAATGCCATTAAAAATAATACTGCACATAGTAAACATCCAGTTGATATAATAATAATTAGGACTTTCAATCGTGGGAACACCAGTGATTTTCCAGTTACTCTATAGTATCTGACCTATTTATAAATATATGTGTTAAATAATTATAAAATTAGAATTTTAGGCAATTAAAAATTGATTTATAAAAAATAATCAATAATATTTTTGAATGCTTGGTCGTTAAATAATTACTTCAGAAATTTTATACCGGACGATCTAATATCAACTAAATTACTTGTTTAAATTTTAGATTCTGAAGATTTATTTAAGTTAATAATTTACGAACAGTTTCCATATATACAAAGTAATTGTTATTTTCTTCAAAAATCGTTACTAATTAGCTCCTATTGCCAAACTTCATTAGGAATAAAAATAATTCTAAAATAGGCACTGCATTGAAACCTGATATTTATATTCATATATAAAATTACCTGAAAAGTAGCCCACATTGTTTTATATACAGCTACGTGATTTGCAACACCCCAACCAACAAATGGTATCCAAAAATGTGGCACTAAAAATACTAAAAATATTATTGCATAAATATATTCATCGAATTTTTTTGTAGTCTGCAAAATTTCTAGTCTTTCATATCCAACAATAAGGACAATTACTGTTGTTACTATATAAAAGAAAATAGCATATAATGTTGCTGAGGAGCTCCAACTAAATGTTACTCTTCCTAAAATTTGAAAGTGATACTTTTTATTTTATTGTTATTTATAGTTTTTACATGAAATAACATTCAATGCCAGCCGCATCCCACAAAGAAGAATGTAACTTTCAGAGAATTTGTATCTCACCTATGCTTATCAATCGATTTAAGACATGTATTATAACACTATTTCATTTCAAATTTTGATTTTGCTTCACGATCTTAAGTGTTAAGTATTTAGAATTTTTGATTATCCGACTAATATTTTGAGATGCTCAACGCAAATATACCCGGTTTGTGTCAATTGTATTCCATGCGATCGTATCACAAAATATAGGTTTAATGTCTTGATTGTGGACTTGATAATCTTACTAATAAACTGGGTACATTTTACTTTACACAGTCCTCTATTGAATTATGTACATTATTAGCCGATCAACAATATGTTTCACTATATGCAGGAAAATAATGTTATTTCTCGGTTGACATTTGTTTTTATATGCGTATTAGAAGCGGCAAATTAACAATTAGATCTTAAGACGCAAATGATCAGCTGATGATTAGTTGACGAAATAAATTCTAATACTTTACCAAGTAGAGAGGACCCATGAGAAACTCATAATTAACATCGCTTTATATATTCGTAAGTCATTCTTTAATTTTATTGAGACAATATCTACACTATAATTACACATTATCAAATTCACTATAATATTGCCTTATTTTTGTAACGAAAATAACTATGCGTTTTCTCCAATAAATTGGAACCCAAGTGCTCCATTCATTTTATTATTATTGTATTATATTTTTGAATATAGATTTCAGTATTATCATCTTGATCATTATTTTATCATCAGTCAATTTCGCCCTTGTACCAACAATTTTTAATGTTATATATGGACAAACATAATATATAATGATAATGATTTGACTGCTATTTTTTGTTTCTATATTTACCTGGTGATGACCTTGTTATTGGCATTACTGCTAATACTCTAAATAGTATTAATAGCAATTTATGATCTCTATAAAATTGATCATGTATTTCAGCAGTATTTCCATCTGCTGAATTTAATTGAGCTCGAATTGCACGTTCCTTATCACGAATTATTAAATTTGGTTCCGCTATAAAATTAATATTCTTATCTTCTTTATTAGAGCTCCATATTTTAGCCATATCCCCATGTAATAATGAGTAATTAATAGCTTCTTCTAATTCATTGTCTTCAATTTTAACCATGTTTCTATAACTCAATATGTAGAGTTTTAATTCTTGCACATTTGATGTTAATATCTTCGTTTTTCAAATTGTTGTGCAATATTTTGTTAGAAATATCTTCACTACGAAATTCTTCATATATAATAATAAACCTAAATAAATTATGTTTAACTTTCATTAATTTTGAATGAAGGTAATTATTCACCATGAACCACCATAAAATATAGTAAAATAATGGAATCAACATTATATTTAATTCATTACACGCGATATTTATTTTCATGGAAATTTGAATTGTTAATAGTGAAATGTCTTACAGCAGCGACTCACGATTTTGATAATTATGTGGTTTATTGATTTTACTGAACAATTGATGTTTAATTGATTTCGCGACCAACAAACTGAATTAAAAGTGATAAAAATATATATACCTTATTCAGTATAAGTGTAACCTGTTCAAGATTAATTCTAGATCAAAATTATACTATTCTATTCGGCTATTCGTAGAATT
>JANSTX010002894.1:14535-40586 GCA_027564355.1 Penthetria funebris
TACCTGTAACGAGTAATTTGTGATTCATTTTCGGTTCACACATCATTTGCATTTTTAGGTCATATATATGGGCAAGTGCTTGAATCGCCTAAAAAATTAATTTCCGTTATGTCAGTTACGCCGTCTTTCCGTTTAAATTCTAGGCCGAAAGTCAGATTCAATTTCGATGTGCTTGAAAAATGACATATTGATAAAATTACTAGTTTACAAATTATTACCATTCATCATCCTCAGGCACACATACTGAAGATATTCAATCCAATGGTAAAAGAATTTAGGAGTATAATGCATAGATGTTAAAGAAGACTTTTGGTGTAGAAGTTTAGTAGACAAAATAATTATTATTTGACATACATAATCCATGATCTTGCACTAGTGTAAGTTATTAATTGAAGACGATTTACTATAAAAATTCAATTCATTTTCAATAATATGTATTTTATTTAAAAACTAAACTGCCATTCACATTTGTACTGCAATGCACCTCTTTTTGATTTATTTATGATCGTTTATTAAAAAGTTCTTTTGGCGCTCATTTTTCTTTTAAAAACTGAGCTTTAACTATTTTAATTTTGAATCGACTGATTATAATTTTAAACTAAAAGTTAATCAAAAATTAGACGATAAATATGTTAATAGAACCCAAGTGATATTGTTAGCTAGATACTGAATTTTGTTGTCAACTTGCAAATATTCATGACAATATTAAAATGATCTGTCAATTTAAATAAAATCATTTCCACTTATTATCCAGCAGAAATTTATCAAGATAAATGTTGTAACTTTAAAAATTATTACAATGTTGATCACTATACGAGTGTAAATTTAGTGAAAGGTATTTTCAAAGTAGTTATGTGCTTATAAAAATTATACGTGGAATTGATAATATACACGTCGTAAATTATGTAAATTGTGTTAAATACATATTTTCAAGACAAAAAAAAAAAAAATCCAATCTTATATTTATTTACCCAAACAAATATTAAGTAATATGACTTTAAGTCCGGTTTCATCTTGGACAGCTTTGGCTTGTTCTACAGAAACATCACTCGGAAACCCATTCTCGACACCATGAAAACCCGCTTTTCTGGCCAATCGATATCTTTCCAACATAGTTGTATTATTTTCAGTAAATAGAAAATTTAAATTAGCACAAAACTTTAGAGACATTCTTGTTTGATAATTCAACATATAATCACTTCAATATATTCTCACTGATAATAAATTGCAATAAGTTTTAGTAATAATAAATATTATCTGATTCCATATACAAGTGTTTTGTAATGTCTATCAAGGCTAAGTATATGTCAGACTTGTTAATTTAGATACGATATTTTTTTTTCACAAATCTAAATATAAAATAAATTTTTTATCCAACGATTCGGTATATTTCAAATAATTTTATATCATTTTGTTTAATTTCAAGTTGTGGTATGAACCGCAAGACATTTCTGTATCGAAAGCAATATCTATACTAGTCTTTAGCCATTACTATAGGATGCGGAATTTTATGTTAAAAAAAAACACATATCTGTAGCGTTTTCTCCCATAACTAGAATTTTAAACTATTCCACTTCAATAATTTTAACTTTAAACATATTATACATATATTTTGCAATGGCAATGTCCCTCATCATGAGCTATGTAATTTATTTAGGGTTCAAAAAATAGTAAAAACAATAATATATTCGAAGTTGGCAGTAGTTCCGGTTACCAATATAATTATTTGAATTAGATTAAGATAGTATGCACGTAATGCGTGAATACAAAGCTAAAAAATAATTAAAATGTTAGTGGCAATTTGAAAAATCATATTCGCCCACAAGCTCTCCTTAATAACGGTTCTTCGTCAAATACTACAATACAATTATTCTAGCAGAATTTTGTACAATTATTCTGTCACTAGATAAATTACTATATTTAATTTACTACTTACATTTTTGTTTCAGCCAATAAAATCAATTTATTGTGCCCTTTGAAATCGTGAGGTTCTACGAAAACTGCACTGATAATACATAAATTTTGAATTGAAAGACAAATTTGGTATATAGTCGGTATTCATTATAAACCTTTTACATTAGCTATTTATTGCCTATGGTGGCTCTTAATACTCAATTTGATTTCTATACCAAGGCTTATCAACTGGCATATTTGATCGTGTAATTTAACCAATTTGTAGTAAGGTGAAAAGTTTTAAAGCTTTATCGAATAATTCAACAATTGGTGTATTTTAAAATATTAAAAAACTTTGGATATCGAAAATAATCAGATAATATTTTTATTGATATTTTATACTAGGTGTACCTGTTTTACGCGGTTTTATAATATAAGAATCAAAGATTTTATTTCGCGATATGCAAATATTGTGATAGCGTAATTAATCTAGCAGATTAGATTATGTTATGTTATGTTGTAAGAATCAGCAAATCATAAGTTCTCGTTTCCAGATCTTACATTTGCCACATATCTTCATTGTATATACTATTTAGTAATAATTTTAACTGAAACTTTTAGTAGTTATCAAAAAATTACATTATTTTAGTGCTAGTATGCGTATCTGTAATTTTAATTGAAAATTTAAGATCAATATGTTTCAAAAACGAAACTAATGAAGATTGGTACGTATAAAAAACGTGGCGCGAAACCATTATTAAGGAGTCTTATGGTGAGGGTTGGAGTGATGTAAACGTGTTCATCAGAGATCGTGAACAATAACGGTTGTTCGTTGACGCCCAAAGCTTCCCCATAGAGTAAATGTCGAAATGTTGATGAGTCATATTTGTTACAAACCTATAAGTATACCATTGACAACGATTGATTATCCATTTGTTTCTGCAATAATTGAAGACTAAAAATGGATTTTAGACGCTATACGTTGGTTTGTAAATGTCAGGTAGTGAATACCGCATGGAATAAATGTCGAGATATGTTGATGACTCATATATTTGTTATAAATCATTGCCATTGTCATCGTTTGATTATCCATTTGTTTCTTCAATAATTGAAGACTAAAAATGGCTTTTAGAATCTATAAGTTGGTTTGTAAATGTCAGGTAGTGAATACAGAAGAATTGCCTTTGTTTTGTAGTCTGTTTTATTAAATTGTGTAACAACGTCACAGGATGATTAAATGAAAAAAACTGAAAACATACATATCATCTGATTATTTTGTAAACACCTTAATTAAATGCAATTACTTTTATGCAGAATAGATTTTAATTAATTTTATGATAATGTATTCTTGTACACTTGACTAAATAGTATTTAGCAATAAAATTACTTAAAATTCACAAATAATCACATCTTTTAACACTGCAACACCAGTAAATTTTATTCACATATTAATTTTATTAGATCCACAGAAAGAAACAAAGCTCGAGATTAATGTAATTATATTTAATTTCATTACCAACTGTTAATATTAAATACACTGCACCTATATACAGATATTAATAGTATTAAAAATTATCGAGACTAATCCGACTATTCTATCAGGATTCTCAGTTAGAAATTCAAACTTGCAACTCACTTGTTTCACACCGTTTTAATTTCTGGAATACCCTTTGTCATCAGTACATTTATATTGTTAAGGAGATCCATAGTTACATTTCCATTTTTCGCAACGGGTCTAGGGTCTAGTTGTCTGAAAGAAATTCATATTTGAGTTATACCCCATACATACTTTTCTCATGATAAAAAGTTCTGGGTTTTATTATATAAAAGCAGTATCCACGAATCTGGAAAATATATTTTAATAATAGCACAATATCACTTCGCAGCTAACTTATATACACATATTACCCAAATAATGGACTGAAGTTTTAAAAAAGAGGTTCTATTGACGGGTCTAGTTGTATGAATGAAATTCATATTTGAGTTACACCCCTCATCACTTTCCTCATGATAAAAAACTTCTGGGTTTTATTATATTGAAGCAGTATCCACGAATCTGGAAGATATATTTTAATAATAGCACTATGTCACTTCGCAGCTAACTTATGTATACATAATACCTAAATAATTTACTGAAGTTTTAAAAAGGAGGTTCTATTGAACAAATGTAAAGCAATTTCTATTGGAATAAAAATAAATAAAAATTATTCAAGTACCCCATTGTGTCTTCATCGTACATAATGCTATGATAGTATAAGACTTCTTAAGTAATGCTGATGAATATCATTAAATTGTATGCATATTCTTAATATTCAATTTAATTTTAAATTTTATTGTAGGTGTTTTTCATATTAACTGCACACCCAAAAGCAGAAGATTTTTAAATATAATTTCCATTCTCCACTCATGTCACGTATAATTAAAATTATATATGTGGACACATTACTTTATTTACTAATTTGATATTATCAATTGACTACGTCAAACATTATACTTGTCTTATATAATCACTAATAGAAAACGTACAATAATAGACAAAGAGTTATTTACTATTTTTAAAGTAAATAGTATTACTTAAAACAATCACAATTTGAATTTTACACATACGACAATCTAGCACCTTGGACAGTGAATTTTTTCCCATCAAAATGAGAGCCCATAGTTGCTCTCGCAGGCTAGTTGTTAAAATTTTATATTGCTTAAGCAGAAAGATTAGTCGTCCTGTCCACTTGGGTGGTAGATAAGAATGTAATTGTGTAATTATGTTTGTTAATATTTAGGGACGCATACGTCATAATACGTGAATCAGGAGAGGTCATGACTAATGATGATCATGATCAATTCTCAAATTCTATACATCTCATCAACAAACAAGATATATTTTCAATATTTAGTAAGATTTTGACAAGATTGTGATGGGTATTTTATTCAATAAATACAAGATGACTAAACAAGGAACGGTATAATTGCAACCCGTCCAGCAGCAACAATATAGCATAACATTTTCAACTTAGAGCCTTGCGTTTGTGTAAATTATCAAAATCTGAAAATTGAGTTGAAACAGTGCAGTTACAGTAAATTGATCTCGTATCGAATTTGAAGTGTTAATAATTTAAATGTAACATACAATTCCAAACACTACTTAGATTTTGGAAATTGCATGGATGACTCTAACAGAAACGTTACACATAATTTAAATTAGTCTTGCAATATATGATGATATTAGAATTTAAAAGAAAATATTTTATATTAAACATCTAAATTTATTCAAAAATAGAAAAATATTTTATATATTAATATAATATATATACATAATATAATATATATGTGTAACATACAAAAAAAAAAGAAAAATATAATTATAATAAATACATCACCAAACACTGCATTTATCAATCGGATTCATTGGTGAACCTAATGGACATTGAAATTCTCTGGCAAAATCATCTGAATTCGATAATGTACCAATTACACGAAATTTACCAGGACTATGTACGGCCGTTTTTAATTTATTTCTTGTTGCCTCCGGTCTCATTGCACCACACCAAACTTGTGCAAAATTCAAAAAAAACAATTGTGTACTCGTTGCATTCAAACCTGCCAATGTTTCATTTTCCATAATTTCAATTTGATCACGATTTTCAAATAACCATTTTTTATAAGCACGAAATGCCTGTTTAACACCACCATTATCCGCAATATTTTCACCTTGTGTATTTTCACCATCAATCGGAATGCCAACCTCTGACACATAATTACCATACTGTGCAATTAAACATTTGGCTCTGTCATGAAATTGTAAAATTGCCGTATCACTCCACCATCTATGTAAATTACCATCACGATCAAATAATCGTCCTTTATCATCAAAACCATGGGTTAATTCATGACCGATAACAACACCAATACCACCATAATTTAATGATCTCGGAAAATATCGATGATAAAATGGTGGTTGTAAAATACCAGCCGGAAACATAATTTGATTTTTATTACGACTATAGTAGGCATTAACGACTGCCGGTGCTGTATGCCATGCAGTTTTATTGACAAATTGTCCCAATTTATTTTGTTCGGTTCGCGTTAAATGAATCAATACATTTAATGTGTTCTCAAAATATTTATTTCGATCAATTATTAAATCCTTATATTTTTCATTCAATTCATCTTTTGATAATATAAAATCGGGATAGCCAATTCTCAGTGACATTGCATTAACCTTAAGTTCGGCCAAATGTCTTGTGGACAAATCAATCCAATCTGTTGTATTTAATATTTCACGAAATGATTGCTGTAAATCGTATGTCATACTCAAAGTATCTTCTTTACTATTTTCATCAAAATATTTTCGTACAAACATTGCACCAACGGCCATACCCATATTTGAATTAACTTGATTGACACACTCCTTCCAACGTGGCGGTGCCTTTTCACGTCCAAATAATGTGAAAAAAAACATTTGTTTTGCCTCCTGAAAACGATCATCTAAATTATTAATGCGATGTCGAGCAAACCGCCAATATAAATAATTAGCAATTGTTTCCGATTTTGTGTTCGATAAAAGCGTGACTAATTGTTCCATATAATTCATGGCAAACATAATTATAACTTCGGATGATTCAATCGGTCGATTTAAAACAATTTTCAAATAACGTTGCCAATTTATTTGCGGTATTTGTTGATGTAATGATAGTATTGTCATTCGTTTATACAATAATGATACATTTGATCGTTCCTCAGATGATGACGTAATTTTGGCCAATTCAATTTCAAATGCTATAATTTCATTTGATGCACGTGTTGCATTTTCATTTGATGCACCCAATAATGTAATTATTGTTTTCATATAATTTTTATAGGCATCTAAATAAATTTTATTTGATGGTAATAGGAAATAGTCTCTGGTTGGTAAACCTAAACTTGTTTGATCAAATTGTATAACATTTTCGTCAGAATTTTTTATATCTGGACCAACCCATTCAACTAGAAATATTTCATTATTAAATAATCGTAATTGTGCCGCTAATGTTAACCAATTAAATTGTTCTTCATTCCAATGTAATTCTAAAATGGGCCATCCGCCAAGTGATTTTAATAGATCCAATAATGGTTGTATACCACGATTTTCAATTAATTTATAATTTATACATGATTCATATAAATGTTTTGCTTTTAATTCAGCATCAATAATTTCCGATGGCTGTGCATTTTTTTTATCAACAATTGGTATTGATCGACGTTGTTTAATTTGTGCATTTTTTCTAATCATAGATCGTTTACGAATATTACTATACGTATTATTACTAATTAATTCTAAATTATTTATTGATGACATACTCGTATTATTGATATTTTCTTTATTTATGTCAATTAGTTCATCATCATTTCGGCCATCGCTTAGCAAATCTTTCAGAACAATATCCAAACTTTCACGTAACATTTCGAATGTATCATATGCAGCTTTATCGGGTGGTATTTGATTTAATTTTTCCCAATTTCCACATGCATATTGATAAAAATCATTACATGGCTTAACCGAATTATCCATATATTTTAACATTATGTCTGTTTGAATTTTACGAATTTGTTCTGGTGAACCTTCACCTTTCCAAAATGCATGAATCAATTTTTCCGCATCACTTTTTGTATTATTTAAAATTTGCCATTCATTTAAATTAAAATTTTCATTGTCATTAATTGATTTTGTAATTTCTTCAGACTCATTCGATAATGTTCTACGTTTTCTTAATGGCATTATTGCCGCAAAAATTGATTCATCCCCAAATAGTACATTATTTAATTGATCTTTATCAAATATATCATTTTGAAAATTATTTGGTTCAGAAATTTTTAAATCAAATTCATTACAACTTGCTGGCATTAATAATAATTCGGGTGGAATAAATGATGTTCGAACATCTTTTAACAATTCTCGTTCTTCAGTATCAAGAATTTCTGTTACTAATGTATTTCTAACAGCAATACAATTTCTATTTTTTGAATTAAATTTTATTATTGTATTATGTTTTTCGGTGATAGATGTTGATAACAATGATGATCGTTGAGGATGATCATCATATTTATTATCGGAAGTACCAACAATATCCAAATGTGTAAAAAATATTAATATTAATAATATTGGTATTATTGTTATTGGTATAATAATCATCATTTTAATAAATTTACATTCAGGACACCATTGTAAGCGTCCCGTTTTTTTATTGATACCTAATCTACATTGAATTCGACCACTATTTGTATCGTCGTCCGTTTTTTTAAAATCACTTTGAATCATTTATTATAATAATTTTTAAAAAAACACTTACTACTTATCATATATATATATATATATATATATAATTAACGTAGAATATTAGAAAAGTTCATTTCACTATTTTTTATTTTTGTTTCATTTTCCTTTAACAAAAAAAAATTAATCAAATTGATAAATGCAATGAAAATCAAAATAGAGAACCATAAGATCAAAACAAAAAATTGTAATTATAATTTAAAAAATATAATTAAATAATGACACAACACACTTAAAAACAATCACTCAAAATAATGTTTCTTATGTTTTTTTCTTCTTTTAAGATGTTGAATATTACTTGTGATACTTCTATTTTTTTTAATAATAATGTTATCACTACCAGTATGTTTTTACTATAAACAAGTCTGACACAAATTTGAACTTGTTGAACCAATTTAAGTCAATTCAGTAATATGCTTGCAGATTGATCATCTAAAATATATTCTCAGACGACAGAGATAGTAGAATAATAATTTTATCACTGATAATTTAAATATCAATTAAATTTGTATCTCTAAATCTGGTCAGATATATATAAGTACATTTTATGTATGCAAATAAATAGTAATGATGATCATATTAAAGTAGTATGTTAATAATATACAGTTAATAATAATAGTACAATTTATAGTTGCTATATACTTGCTATTCATAAGTAACATCAATTTCACTCGCATACAATGATCATAAAAACATATACGATTTCCAAGAGATAAATTAATCAATTGATAATTTTGCAAATTATGTTAATTATAATTATTATTAAATAATCGTTAATTTGACGTATAGAACATTGATTATTATTTAAAAAAAAAAAAAAAACTTAGTAGCCCTATTGAATTTACATAGTTGATTAAAAAAATGTTCTAAGTACTGTAATTTTATTATCATCGATAAAACATTATGTGATCGTCACCAAAAAATATAGATCGCAATCTCTTATTTGTAGACTTAGTGTACAAAGATTTCAAGAACAAACTAGGTAGCTGCTATATAGCTTTAACAGAGTCTACCGAATATATTGAAAACTAGTAGATTTGTAATTTTGTCGTTGGTGGATGTGAATTTTCAAAACGACAAATAACGATGCTCAAAATACTCTATCTGTTTAACGACCCTTAATTGTTACAATTTTAATTCCAACTAGGTGTAGTATAATGAAATCAAAGTGTATAATTAATACGTTATTGTTCCAGCAAAACAATAACGTATTTGATTGTTTTTCTGCTAGAATATTGTATTCGATTCGGATAAAGTATCATACATTCACCAGATCGATTTAAATTTTTAAGAAAATAGTAATTACCCCAAATTTTATTTGATCACCAATATGGGTATATAATAAAGAGAAGGCTTATATAAAAAAAAAACTTTGCAGACATCAATCTTTAATTATATAATATTAGCTATAATTTATGTTATTAACGTGACAATTTCGAGCACATCTGTGAACATCAATAGTTTTTTTTAATTTAATAACATAAAAACATAAAATTTAAAATAATTTTAAACAAGTCACCAAGGTATAGTGACTTAATATATATATGTTCCATAGACTCGCGACAAATTAAATGATTCTTCTTTCATGTTTTAATTGCTTCCTTTTTTTTGCCAGTTTTATTAACATTCATAATGAATTTTAAAGCTATAGAAAAAATTGATATGCACACGATTACACTTTAGGAATTCACTTATATATTAGTATAGTAATACTATCATCGAGGTTACTCTACCAATCTTTACCTCCATGCGGTGTCACCGGTAACTCGATTACATGTCAGTAATGGCGTGTGATTGAGGCTAAAATGATGGTGCGAATGATGTGTATGTCAACTGGTTGAAAAAAAAAATTCAACAACAAAGTAGGTAGCTAAGGATTTATGCAAATATTCAAATGTATAATTGGATAATTATTATTGATCCTATATTTTCTAGTTGACAAATTTCAATTATAGTTATTTCGAGTTTACATTTGATGTTTTATGCGTATTTGAAACGGCAAATTAACATCGTCGTAATGTCGCCCTACACGCTATGGTATTATATCTATGGTGGAGAGATGACTCGATCATTACCTGTATGTCGAAAAGACTTACATTAAAAGCTTACAATAAGTGTTTAAATTTTGTATATACGTCTCTTCTGATATTTTTTAACTTGATGCAGGTTGTATAGTTTAATGTGAACATATTTACTTTATAGAATTTTGACGTCAATTTAAAATATTTTATAGTCCTACAAATGGGGAGCTAGTGTAACCATTAAATATTTAAAAAAAAAAGACAAACATACAATTTAAATACGAGACCAATTATAATGAACTTTTGCTATTGCATTTATCTTATCAATTAATGAATTATTTTATTCAATAAATATGATTTGAACTCTCTTCATTGTTCTTTTGACACCTACTGAAACATGATTGATAAAATAAATGATTTTGAACAACAATACACAATAAACAATAAACAATAAAAGAAATTATAATTTTTTGACAATTTTGATTGATTATTGACAATAGGACAATCAAATATTATGTATGTACATGAAGAAATAAGTTAATTCGATGAATATTAAATTGCAAATACATAAGTCAAAGTCAAGACATTTGTATAGACATAATCTGCGAAAAATGCAGATGGTAACCAAAATTAGGAAAACTAAACAGGAAATTCATTTCTATTTTAGACTTTATAAACTGTACATATATTTATTATTAATTAGCACCAGAATATGATTAGTGGGAATGTGGAAATATATTTGCGAGTCAGAAAGTGTCAAAGTTTCGGTATACTGATGTGGTAATTAATGATGGTTTCTTGTAAAACAGTTTAATCATAACTATGATTGCCTGAGGTAGTATAGTAACATGATAAAATAGAAGTGTATAACGTATCCACTATCGGTCCTGCTCGCTTTAGACTGGGTTACGATCAAGGTAAATACTCAACCGTATGCTATAAGATGGGGTCTAAGCGCTCAACTTGAACATATCGACTTCGCTAACGGTATTTGTCTGCTATCGTAAACTGAGTCTGACATGAGGGTGAAATTGGAACGACTTGTAATACAGCTAAAATTTTGGTCTACATATCAATATTCACTTGCGGTCAATGGCAAAGAAATAGTTAAAGTATAGGATTACCAACATTTGAATTAAATGTTGTATAGTTTCAATTACATAAGGTTCAGCAAATGTTTGATATGCTAAATATAGAGTTTGGCGATCGTCACAAATTTCAAAAAATCTATAGTAATATATCTTTAAATTTAATTGTTTATCGGTACTATTGTATGGCTACGAAATTAGGAAGGTGACAAATAACATTGTGTCATAAATTCAAATTTTCGTCTATAGGTGCCTCAAACGCATACTAATTTTATATATATGCAAATTTTTTTAATACTTCTGCAAACAGTAGTGTTACGTTGTATGTTGATGAGATGTTTATAGACGATCACGCATAAAATTGACCTTTCATGTATTGCCGGGGGTAATGCGGTGATCAAACAGCCTCTGGATGTCATCTCGGATGATATTATTTGGGCTATGGAAATTTTATACTATGTAAGAGGTGTTTTTTTGCCACAATGTTTTTTTTATAAAATAATGGAGATTTCGCGTTGAAGTTTTAAACTGATGAAAGAATAAAATAGTCATAGAATGGAAATTACGTAGAAAAAGGATCAATATGGTATTGGTAAGGCATAAATATAGTTGAGATAATACAGAAAACGTTTAGGATGTGATTCATCATATCTTCTAGTTCCGTATGAAATTAAAGTAAGTATATATTTAGAATAATTTTTAAAGGATGGTAAAAACAATAAATTACTTTTGAATATCTATAATTATAACAAATATTTTTTTTTACACATAAAATACCAATAAATGGTGTATGGAAAAAAAATGATTTGTAATATTTCCTGAAAACGATTGACATGTTTAACAACGAGTATGTACAATTTTACGTTAAAAACTAATGATTGTTTTTGTTACATCGTAACACAATATAATGCAACAGTTTCATATCCGGTAAAGTTTTTATATGAAAATATTTCTAATTTTAAAAATAAATTATAAAAAAAAAAATATGAAATTGAGTTATTTTTATTTAAATCCAACTTATGTTGACAAATATTTCTTGTGTGCATGGATTTTGTTTTTTTATGGTTGACGTTAGGTGACATAAGGTGACATTATTATTACACAGTCAGATATAAAAATGTTCACGATCCAATTTATTGGAATACGATTTATGTTAGCATTTGTTATACAAATTAAGAATGTATATTTGTCTGTCTAAATTAAACTAAGAATAATCTAATCAAGTACAAATCTTGCCACATCATCAACGGAACAGAATGAATGACTGATCCAATTCCATTTTTTACGAACGATAATCTTGATCATTGTCTATAAGTCCGCCAGCACAAATCCCCGTTTGATATAGTATTTGACCAAAATATTTTAAGGATGAGTTTAAGGGACTTGCTGGCGAATATTGTGAAATTATGCAATATGTCACCTTCCAAGTTTCGCAGCCATACAAAAGTACCGATAAACAATTCGTTTTGAATAAACGCAATTTTAGGTTACGGGAAATCTGCTTCGACCGCCAAACCACACTGAGCATTCCGAACTCTTGCCAAGTCTTCTGTTGCCAAATAGATTTATAAATACTGGAAACTTTCTACATCGACAATAAAGAAACATGGTATCTATGAACCAATTTTCATCAGTTTCGTTGTTGAAACATTGATTTTTCGACTAAACCTTCGACTTTTTATCGGCTAAAGTGAAATTGAGTGAATCCGGCAAAAAACAAGAATTTGGTTTTCTAATCGACATCTTATTCTCTGTGTGTTGTCCCATATAATGCAATAAAACATTAACAACATCTTACGTTCTTACATAAAAAAGGTTAAATGTCCCAGAAATATGATGAAGTCCTTTAATTGGAATTTTTATATTAAGATAGAAAATGGGGTTTTTTTCAATAAAAAAAGCAGATTATGAAGATATTGTCTTGAGGCTGAAGAAACACAAATGCCCAAACTGGAAGACAAGAAACGTGGAATAGACAAAACTATAATGAGTTCAAATCAGACAATTTATAATTGATTATTATTCCGTTCTTTTTAATAATTAAGAATATTTTTCTACAACTATTGTGCTGAATATAAACGGCATTGATTAACGGGCATCATTTGAAATTATTGGACAAAAAAAATATATTGCAACTGAACAAATATACGAGAGATTAGATCTGAGGCACGCTTTAAAGAAATACAAGATTATGTTCAGAGAAAGCATTTTCTAAAAGGAATAAATTGACTTAGGAATATTTTATTTATTTACGATAGCAATATTTTCTATTATTATGCAGTTTTTATTTTTTTACCATTTTTGAATAATGCATAAAGAAATGTCACTATCACATAACTACACAGGTAAATAAAATGAAATAAGATTATCTTTACATGGAAATCTTATTAAAAAAATCAACAAATAACTTTGTTTTGGAATACGCATTTTATTTTTTTAAAAATGCATATTTTATATTTTATTCGATGGTTATCGGATGGTAAGATTATTTGACTGTTTTTTTAAATGTCCACATTATTGACTTAAAAATATATTGCAATTTTATATAAATATAAAAGATAATAATATGTGAATGTTTCAAAAAGGTTTTAGTTTGTTTTGGTTAAATTGGTAACCTAATCCGCCAGTACTGCAATTCTTCAAGCTCGCAATTCATTGCCCAAATGATTAACCTAACGCCTCGAGATTTCGGTCGTTTACTTGATACTTCTTGCATATTGAATCTGAACTTGTACCAATATCAATTTGTCATATGTGTTTCTTATTGTCCAACTATCATAATTAGTATGTCTAATAATTTAATTATAAATCTTTGCAGTATACGGTAAGAAGTTCTGTGGACCTATTAAGCGACGAACCAATTATCAATAATTTGGAATGATGTAACTCAGATGTGCTAGCAAAATAGTCTTCACATAAGCCAATAAATACCAGATCATACACAAATATTCGATCTTGTACTTATTTTTAGATTAGATGTACATTATAGAAAACAAGTTCCGATCTAACTGTATGAGAATATTGTTATTCATACTACAATATTTCTTATTTGGGCAAATACCGGAAAAACTGACAATGACAAATGGTTTTGAATGTTGAACTGTTAATCGGATCATATGCAGATATTGGTCATTTTAAATATCATTGAAGAATAAAATGAATGACAAATTGAAATAATGAAAAAAAAAAGTTGTCCATATGCTACTTGCAACTCAGAATATTGTATAGAGAAATATATTCGAATGTAGGAGGTCCAAGCCTAAATAAACAATCAGAGGATGATAAATTAAAGTGTCATACAAATTTAATTATGTAAACAATGTTAATGCATATAACTCGGATGTCATTCAGAATGTATTAAATAAAAATACCATCGAAAATATAATCACTGGCAATGCGGATAAATTATATATGAAAATGTGTGGAAAAAAAAAACAGTTTCGTTGACAAATAGAGTGACAACCTTAACATCTCTAGGTTATGTAACCCATTTTTACCTCCTCATAGTTGCACCGGTAATTCGACCATCATTTATGTTAATTTCTGATGTGTGATCAGGGCAAATAATAACAATAATATGTTCTATTTGTCGAATAGGTGAAAAATGGACCAATCTATTAAATTATTCAAATGCAACTAGAGCAATTGAAACTTGTTTCTAAATTTCTACATTCGGAAATTTTTAATTTATATTGTTTCGGTTGTCATTTGATGTGTTGAAAATGATAATTTAACATTCTGATGTCTTCGAAATATGATTCATAATAATTAATATTTGACCAATCAAATGCGATTCTACTGTAGACATTAGTGCAACATTGTGGTTTAACTTTCATATCTGTTGAGTTATATGGATTTATTCATTTCTATAAGCTGAAGGTCGAGATGATGGTATTCCTGCATTAGTTTCCATAATTACTGCACAGAATTTATGATATTCATTCAATAATCTTATGTATATTTTTAGTATGCTTTAAGAAAAAAAACTAAAATCTATTGCATATTAAATTACTTAATTTATAATTGTTTACAATAATTGTTATTTATAGCATGCATGGCAGCAGTTATAAAAACATTAATATAAATATTTCATTTATTATAAATAGAAATATCATAAATAAAATTCATATTACGAGTACTTGTACAATTACAAATTGGTATTTTATTTGCCATAATTTTCGACTATAATATGCAGATAATTTATTAGGTGTATTATTAAAAGATTATTTTATTTATTAATTGAAAGTAATTTGAATGACGTGCAGAATTCTGCATAATTTGTAGATAAAATTGAAATAACGATCGAATCTTCTTCTTTTCCCTTTTTCCTCATTCTTTCTCTTTCTTCTTCTGCCTGATCTTATTCCCTATTCAATGTCGGTCCTTCTGCTTTCCAATCTATGTCTCCCCAAGTGTTTGCGTATTATCAAGCTTCATCTTCAACCAGTCAACAAACACAATAATAACTCCATTTTTAACCTCGATCAGACGTCATTACTGATTATACCGTTATCGAGTTTTTGGTTGAGGTAAAGATTGGTTGAGTAACCTCGAGAATAGTTGGCCATAAAACTGAATCGCTTTTCAATTATTTGAAATAAAAAACTAAATACGAATTTGCATAGAATTAAAAAAATATTGAAGCACTTTTCCAGATTATTATTTATAGTTTCATTCCGAAGCGTATTATTATTTACTACTGGTAAGGACATTCATCCTGCATCGGCACTATAACGGCTGTTGCAAATATGATGGTGAGTATATAGAGTGAGGTCTATATGTAAAATAAGATTAATCAAAATTATTCCAATATTCTTTAGAATTTACATTGCTATACGAATTTATTTAAAGGTTCGAACTTATTTACGTCACTTTTCACCGTGCATGTAAATTAGAATCGTTTTTACTATTTAATGTGGGTACAATAAAACGCATAAGGGACACGGTATGTTAACACCATATAGCAAAATTATATTTAAATGACATCTTATATGCATTACTCAGATTTATTAAAGGTTCTATATGAACATGTTATTATGTGATACATTACATCCCGTATGTGTAATGAATTTAATATTATAATCTAAAGTTAGGGTATATTCCTAAATTCCATAAATCTTATTAGTTATAGCAGAACAGAAATTATGATTCATTTCGAATTCAACATATTTTATTAAAATAAATCATTTTTCAAGGACAGGATGATCAGAAAATTAGTCATTAATAATAATAATTGATCCATTATTCGATAAATTTGATTCAAAATTGTTTCTAATTGTTCCGAATCAAACACATCTCATTATTCGACAGATAAGTCATTATTTTTCGTTTTAAAAATCGCATTCCACAATTTTTTTCTAATAATTCCTACAGTAAATTTATTCGAAATGTCTTCCTATATTTTTAATATAGCACTGAGTCTAACACCAGTATACAACATGTTAAATAATTTGATCATCAATTTGAAAAAACATCAAGTAAATTTAGCAAATGTAGAACCTCATCGTTATAATTGATTTTACACATACATTTGGTGTACAGATTTTACTTATGATTTTCGTTCTTTAAACTGAATTTAAAGTGCATATGAATGTTTGTTATTAATAAAAATTCTTCATCCTTCAAATTGATCCATTATTTCGATAGATTTGATTCAAAATTGTTTCTAATTGGTTTAAATCAAATATTTTTATATTTAAGTTAAAATAGTGCAAATCAGCATCTTTTGAAATAGAGTGTATATTAACCTATAATTGATAATGACTATCCATAGCATATTAATAGAAAGGATATAGTGGAACGATATTATTAATATAGCACTGTGTTCAACAATAGTTCGTCGTATAATCATTAATTTGATCTCAAATTATAATGGTGATCAACGACAATTTGCAGAATGATAATTAATTTGACGTTAAATTATAATGGTGATAACGACAGAGTACAATATAAAGATATGTATTTAATATATTATATAAAATATGAGTAAACCCCACTAACATCTAAATTACTCACAGAAAACTTGATCATAAAATACACCATATATGTTACATATGTTGAATTTCATAATATAAAGCTTTTCGAGCTTTTTGAAAACAACGATGAAACGATGTAAATAGTTAAATTTATATACGTTGATTTAGCGCGCAATTTTCCTACATTTTAGAATATTTTTAGTAATAATTTGGACCAATTTTTTACAGTTATTCATACCGTATATGTAGGCGGCTTGATGAAACTATTGTTATATTTAAAAAATTTAGCCAGCAACGGTTACTTCAAACAGAAAAACTGAATAATGTAAAAGAAATATCAGTTAATGGTTTCGGTAAAATATCTTTATAAAATATATTTAAAGTAAGACCACTTGACTATATTTAAGAGGAAAAAATTATCCCAAATAAGATGTGCTGTATTACAAAACACATAGGTATAATGTCTCAAACTTATATGTAAAAAAAAATATAAGGAAATTGTCTTTAAGGGCCAACTTAATATATTTTTCTTATATAATTGGACTAAGGTTTTCAATTTGAAAACATATTTATCTAATTTATAAGTTGGAATGAATATTTTTCATATGTATATTTACGTATATATATAATGTAGTGCACTTACCGCAGTTTATACACATATACATAAATTGTATTTATTAAATTACGCATATAAGTTCTTAACTAAAGTGACCTTAAAAATCTTAAGCACTAGTAAGATGTTTTCTGAACTATTATATACAATTTAGTATCATTTATTAATACTATATTTTATAGTTGTAAATTTAATGCCCGAAGATGTAATAATCATGTAATTGTAGTAATGATGTAGTTTTATTGGGGGGGTTTGATTTAAAAATGTTTTCTGGATTATACTCGTAGTATATATACTTGTACTATAAACTACAAATAGTACAATTACTGTATCACTTAAAAATGTGTGACTTATTAGTATTGCAAGTTATTTACATAAATACATTTTACTAATTGTCTTTTCTTTGAACCTACATACATACTTTATACAACCTCATTTGAATAAAGTAAATTAATTAATTCTGATTATGCTATATGGCAGTTGAATCTCAAATATATCTATTTTAATGAGTTCAAAGATTCAGGTTACAGATTTTTTAGTTAATTTTAAAACTAAATGAAAAGCACTGATTTTTTAAAATATAAATTTTTAAATTATGAGCGTAGCAACTTGCTGATTATTCATTAATGTATGGCTATTTATTTTAAATCATTATTTTAAACAATTCAGAAGCTTTAATCTCCATTCGATGTCTATTATGTAAATAACTTGAATTGTTACATGAACATCATGGCATGAAATCAAACCTTTTCTTTGTGTATTCTTCATGCTTTGATTGGGTCATTCTATATATTTAAAAATGTATTTAAAACATAATTAATATAAAAGATTTTCATAATTAACTATTGGAATAAAAAATAACTGAAAATTTGAGCAAATAATAATAAAAGTAGCATTTGTTAAAATCTATTTTAAAGAATGTTTCCATACATTACATTTTGAACAGTATTTCATTTATATGACCACCACGTCTACGTCTATGAAATTCAGATTGAAAAATGTATCATATTTATTGAAAGATTCTATAGATTTATGTTTTTTTTTTTTGCAAATTACCATGTACATAAATAAACATCCTAGTTTTGGGTTTATAAGTTAACTACTTAACGTTCAGTATGATTTTGTTCATAACCATATTGAACAATGTTGAGCTCAAACTATCACCCTTACGGATTCCAGTTTATATTGGTATATAATTTGTGATCTTTCCATTCACTTTAATTTGCGTTATGTTTTGATAACATTTTTCTGCTGTATAAGATCAGTCATGTTTTACTGGATGTTACTTTGTTCTAAAATGTTTCTCACATCGTCAAGTTGTAAAGATATCAGTGCATCTCCATTTTTATTTAGTGTTTCCTCACTAAATCTTTGTTTAACATCATTCAATACCGAATTTCCGACCCTAGCATTCATATCATCCATTATAATTATAATGTTAACAATAATTTTACAAAACAGATAATGATAAAAAGGATAATCATCGTATTCGGATTGCGTGCTATAATTGAACATTTTCTGGGCAACAATCTTAAATTAAATTTGCTTCATTAAATTGTTTAATATTTGATCAGAAATAGATGGAATCCAGATCATCATTATATATATTATGTTACTATAAAAAAAATATTATCTAATTATATAAGCTTAGTCTTTCTGCCTTAAAAATATCTTAAAAATACAAATAATTCTGAATAATATATTATGTGTATAGGAACTAGTAGATTAAAATAAGCAAAACTATGATCAAAGAGAATAATATCCATTACGGTTAACGAAATACAAAAATATATAGTTTTTATTTCAAACAAGGAAACTTTATGTATCAATTTACGTTTACAATAAATTTTCTTTAAATTTTATGAACTTGTAATTGAGTAAGGCTACTAATTAATGTCTTCTTATAAGTATCTTAGTTTTTAATAGCTTTCGAGATATTTGTACGTACATACAAAGGTATCATGAATGAATACTTATAATGTTAGTGCTAACATCACCAAAAGTATTTTGTAATACACAAAATTTTAGTGTTACATTGTTTTGTGTAACACACGTATATAATAAATAAATTTTTATGGACGTAATATCTATTATTACTCAGAATGTAATACGAAATTTAAATACGCCAGCTCGCATTTAAATAAAAAAAGTTATGTTGATGAAATGGGATTCATTTTTCATAATAAAATCATTTTAAAAATAACGACTATGACAAAAATTCAAAGTGACATTTTGCTACAAAATTAATGTCATCGAATGGGAATGTCAAAGTTGTAAAAAAATCTGGCTTTAGCAGATAATGATATTATATCTCGCTTATCTGTAAAATTTATTTTAACTGAAATGCAGAATCACCACTCCTCACCCCCAGAGTAGTGACTATATACATTCGATAGGGTATGTTCCCATGACAAAAAATTTTTCAACATTTCTTATACAAATACCCCGTCGACCCCTTTTTATTTGGTAGATCTTCAATAAAATGTCAATAACTAAAAAAGTTGAATTCAGAAAGAAGAAAAAAAAATATTATACAGAATATGTATAAAGAACCCTTCTATTGCGGGTTCAGTCAAAATTATATTCAAAAATTAATTAATTATTATAAAGATAGAAAAAAATTTAAAAACCTCACTTTCAATTAAACGAGGGGTTGTTCTCACGTATTCTGCATATTTTTTTCTTCTTTCTCGACTTAATATACATCACAAATGACTTTAAAATGTTACCTTAAAGTAGAATCTGAATGAGAGTATATCATATCGTGATTTCATAACCTGCAATCTTGAAGACTTACTCATTAATCCAATTTTATGTCAATTTTTTTACATATACATACTCGGGATTAAAATGAAGGTATCCTGGCAAAAAAACAAGCACCGAAGCAACTAAAATTTACAATTTTCATTCGGGAATCCTGAATTCATATTAGTTGATAGTTGATGTTACTTGCATATTTGAAACGGCAATATAACATCGTAGTGCCCCTCTATGCACCCATGTAGTATACTAATTGAGATGTTGATACTATGAACAACGTATTTTCTACTTTGATAAACGATCTTTAATCGGTAAAAATGATCGTAGAATGTAAATCCTCATGATTTTACTAATAATTGCCACGATTCGCACACAATATCTTTTACATGAACTGAACGTAATAATTACTAATTACTTCTTATCAAACTAAGTAAATGCACTATATTATGATCTAGATTATTTTAATATCGATCAAGGTATCTACATCAAATACAAATTCTTTGTTAAATCTTTTAAATGTTAATATAAATAAACTTTTTTAGACCTACTAAGTTTTTAAGTCTATCTATTGATTTAGGCTACAGATAATATAAAATTCGTCAAACTCATATTGACTTTACTCCGGCCATATATTACATTCATTTAAAATGCAGTTTTAACTCATTTACCACCTAAATGAAATTTTTACAAAATAACAAAGTTTGAGAACATTCAAATTGTTATTAATATTATTAATTAAAAATCATGTATCTGACTCCATTAACATTCATATGAGTTAGTCTCCGTTAGACACTCTGACTATTGATCTAAATTATTATGGATGCCCGAATGTTAGATTTAAAATAGAGTAGACAATTAATGGTTAAACATTAGTTATAGAAATTGCATATATTTATACGTTACACTGATGATGTTAAAGGAGGATATTCACGACATTATTTTCTATTGTACTGAACCCAGTAAAGTGGATTAAGTATTAATGAAAGGACAGTGAATTTTTTTGCAATTTATAAAAATGTAGTCTTGTCGTGTTTTGTGATACTTTATGTTTTACGACGCTTAATAATTTATTAAACAATTTTTCAGATGTATTGATTGCAACTAAGTTTCTAGATGCTTTTTTTTCTATATTCATAATGTGTATGGGACAGCCTAATTATTTTTTCGTACATTTACTTGTCATAGATTTTTGATTGACCAGCATATCTTACAATGTTTTCAGTATGTTTATAAAATTTTTAATAGCTCTTAGTTTACATGTAGTCCAGACATTGAGTAATTACAATTTTTCCAAATCATAACGAAGTTAAATATGTATAACAACACTGAAATATGCAGAAAGAAAAGATCCATTTATCCATTTTCAATCCAGATAGTTAAAGCAGATCGAGAAAGACTGACTGAATAAATTCGATTTTGGATGTAGTTGTAATTTCTTTGGTGGGTTTGTACTTTGTAATTATTGTCGAACGTGTTATCATTGAGCCTCTTTGGCTTAAACTGAATATAGTAGTAGTAGCTTATTATTTTTTTGTAAAATTTCTTCTGATTCCTTACATTCATGTATACGTTTATGTATATATTTATACATTTCAATAATCTTAAATGGGTATTCAATTCCAAACGGGTAATACATACCTAACATACTAAATAAATTGTTGTGTCTATTTTATAATTTAAATATTTATATACATAAATAATTGTAGTGGCAACCAAATCTATAATTTATTCTTAAAAGGTATTGTTTCAGTCTCATCCAACATGCATTGAATTTTTATTGGATTATTGTATGACCAAAATTATAAAGATACGAGAATAACCTAACAATTTAATAACAACAATTTCTACATTGGTTTTTTTATAAATTGATAAAATTCATTCGCGGCTATTATATAAACATTTTTTTAAACACAACATATCTTTGTTGTCAAGAATATCTACATTTATATATATATTATATAAATAAGACCGATAAAGTATAGAATCTTATTCCCAGAATTGTCGGAGAAGTTCAATTAAAGTAAAGTTATGTTATAAATTTCCTATATCTTATCAGAGTACTACCAGATATACAGATATCTTAATTACATATTAGCCATTTTAAAAGTACAAAATTTGTTACTCCAGAGACGGATAATCAGGTCATAAAGGACAATATTTAATGTCAATTAATTTGGTTGGGACATATAGACAATTTCTTAACCTTGGACGAATAGAACTACTCCCATATAACTATAGATAAATTAGTTAATTTAATTATAAATACATTGCAACTTGAAAGAGTACTAATGATGGACTGCAATAAACAATTTATTGCAGATTTAGAACAAATATGTTTGATCCAATACTTTTTAATTACATACAATTATGGAATGTAGAAGTTTACCGGATTTGCTTAGAAATACATTGTGTATATATCTAATTAGTGCATTTCAATTTGAATTATTGCACTTATTACACAGTTCCGTTAATTTCTAAAATATTTTGAAGATCACAAATGGGTTTTCAGAAAAATAGAAATTATTGCCAAGAAAGTTATACCATGGATGGTGAAACTTGAAAAAAAGCTAATTTTAAATTATATTATGCTTTACGATTAGTAACATGTTTATAGTTGTCCCTTAATCTATTTTTGCTTTATTTTGCAACCGAGAGACTTCACATTGAAGAATTCTGATTCGTTTCATTTGATGTGAACATGTAGAAACTCATACGGAGAAGGTGTATGCTATTAATTGGATATTACTTAATTTATTGTACTGTTATTGCTTTGATAATTGATATGACCCTTAAATAGCTATGTGTCTATATCATCAATTGTACACAAAAAGTGTGTCCTCTAAGATTGTTATTAAGTCTAATAGTATTCCCAATCCTTTGAGGCAAAAAAATCATGATATGAGTAATTATTTTTTAGGGAAAAACGCATTATTATTATTTTCAATTTGTGTGATCCCTTTCGAAAGTATCATCAAAATATAATATATAACACATTTGTCAATAGTATTTCTAGCTATACCTAATATATTGATGCAATTCAGTTGTATTACAATTTGTAATTCGTTCCCAATCCTTCCCAATATACATTTTATGTTTTGAATACAAACTATTACAATTGTTTTAATGTCTAAAATAATAGACAATTATGTTGTTAAAATAATTTTTTTTTAAGTTCTAATTAAATCTGTATGTCAACTATATGGCATGGAATTCATGGAATGAATACACGCGTAATTTTAAACATGTAACTCGAAGTCCCAAAAATATTAATTCAATAATACATTTTTACACGTATTTATACCGAAATGTATAATTTTGTACATGATTACAAGTACACATAAAATTTTGAGTTTATGATCAAGTAATTATGTAACGAAAGTATGTAATTTTTAAAATTATAAAATATGTCATATACTCGTACGAGTAGAGTACCCGAAAACAAGATCAAACTATTTGTAACAGTCTATTATAAACATAATATATATTTACATATTTCATATATACTCGTACTATGTTCATTTTAGACATTGTCAAAATAAAAAATAAAATACATTTTATAGTTTTAACATCATCAAAAAATAACTCTGTGAATTTTAGGCACTTTACAGATTCTTATCAATCAAAGAAATAGACAAGAGGAATAGGTAGCGTGGGATTGTTATAAGGTAAACACTTGTATTAAAATATAAATCTTATGTTTCTGGAATGACTTAAAATATTTTATTATTTTTCCTCTCATATATTATGGGAAAAAAGATATTTATTCCAGAAATAATTTATTTTAAAAGCATTCTAATTCAATGCATACAAATCATTTTGTTCTAATTTAGTTTGTTTTCAATTGGGTAATTATATTAATCGTTTTAAATATTACACTTTGTGATTTATATGTATATAGCAGTTAAAGGAAACAATTTTCTAGAATGTATATTCTATTACGATTCAATTTGTAGTCTTTTTCTAGTAACGTCTATATTTAGAGTATTCAATAGAGTTCTCTCTATTATCATTTCGTATTTGGCGACCGTTTATCTGGGGTATCAACTAATTAAAGAATACATTTAGAGGACTTAACTGATTGTTAGTTATCGTTATATTGAAATTTTAAATAGCAATAATTAAATAGCAAAATGATTATATATCACGTATAACATATACATGTTTCAATATGTGTCCATATAATCAGTCGTGAATATGCGTTCTGTGTTAGCAATCAAACACCAGTTCCGAATTAGAGCTTTGGTGGTAAAGGCATAAAAATCGATATAACCGTTGTACTCTAAAGCGTTCATAGAATAATTGATTCTATGGTTAAATAGAAACGACAAATTTAAGACAATTCAGTCAGTATTTGAATATTCTGCAATTGATGTGAAGACATTTAGGAGTGAAATGTGAATGCGTATGTGATCAACGTTCGAATTACTATAGGATTTAATGGAAATATTTGATATTTTATTTTGTGTGTAATGCACCAAAAGTCATTTTTATATTATTGTTCAAGTGTATTTTGAATTTTGTCTGTTTGCATTTATGAAACCTTCAATATTTCATGACACTTTTGTGCTCATGCTGTACTTTAGAAGAAGTTTAATTACTATTTCATCCTGTTTTCCATGCATTCTATTTTTTTTTTTTTTGCACTTCTTAACGTAATTATTTTATATTAGCACTGAATTCGAAACGTACATAATTCCGTTTTATGCCCTTTGGTCAGGTGGAACGATGGTTTTTTGGCGACAATAAATATTAACACAAAATATATTCAAACCTTCTAAATCTAAACAGACATAAAGACGGAATATATTAACCCTATAGATATTGAGTAATAAATTATTGAGTGTGCTTACCAGAATTATCAGAATTTGTAAATTTTATTAATTATACAATGACACTGTAAAGGTCCTCCGTTACCCAATGACATTTCCTGTTAACGGTTGATTTCAAACCCTAAAAACTATGTATTTTGTTGTACTATTATATATTGACATATATAAGTCAATAATATTATATGGAAATAGTTATTATTGTGTCGTGCGGTACGGTACGTATATATTTAAAACACTTTTTTCACCATAGACTCATAAAATTGGTTAGTAATTATAAAGAACTGTCAGTAAATGTTTCAAAATTTTCATTTCAACTGAATGATTTTATTTGATGAATGCCATATGGACTTATCAAATATTTTATATGAATGATATATGAAAAATAAAAACTAAATTCTGTTGTATTTTTTTGTTCTTATTTTCTCATAACTTCCGTCGTATTTAGCGTCATATCACTCTCTGTAAACATTGATACATCTGGAAAGGTGATCCAGATATATATCCGAAAATATTGGTACATTCGGTCTGAGTTGAATTACCACATCTTATACCGATTTAAATG
>JANSTX010002906.1:0-21803 GCA_027564355.1 Penthetria funebris
TGTGTGTGCTGAAAAAACAGGATAATAACGATAAATACATTAGTAACATATCTAAAATTGCAATTGTTGCGATCTTTTTGACAATTGATCAATAAAAACTCATCGACAAAAAATCTATTATTATTAGATGCAATCCTGGCATAGTACCTATAGACAAAGCTCATGTAATGTATTTTTAATACACACAGCAAAATGAAACTTTGTGCAATTAAAAGTGAATAGGAAATTTCAATAAGTTTATTAAACAGTGATTCCATTCACTGTAAGGAAAAATATAAATATTTATAAGATATTTATGTATTATACCCAGATAGGTGACAAATGGAGTGATTGACTATCATCGAGGTTACTCAACCCATCTTTATATTTATGTGATGTCAGTTATTGCATGTGCTCGACTATTCGACAAAATATTTCAATAACGAACAAGGTAGCAGGGGATTTAGGACTACCTTAATTGCAATATTGCAAATGTGAAACTAGTTAATGATTGCTTCTTGATTTTCCAGCTGATTAATTTTTTAAATTGTTACATACATATTAGAAGCGGCAAATTAGCATTCTGATGTGCTGTCGTATGTACCATTGAGAAGTAAAAGTTAAGATGATACTCCAGATAGGTATCATTACGAAGGCAAAACATAAACGAGTTAAAATATTAACAAAATACTGATAATTAATTAGCTGAGGTTGGGTTAATAAGACTGTGAAATGAAGGTGCTGGTCAGAAATTGTGATCAAAGTCGATTGTTCATTGATTTTCTTTACTCTGCCGTACGTTATACAAGTTCAAATGATCATAACTATTAAAACGAATAATTTTATCAAATTGTGTAACTTTTACGCTACTACTATCAATTATATAACGAAACTCTCATTTGTCAATTTTCACTTGCATTATGTAAAGACACTCTTATGTGTACTGCGATCACAATATGAAGGCATTAGATGAGACTAAATAGAATTCCGTTTATTATTAGATTCAATAACCTAATTTATTTATCATGTGTGATAGCATTGTTCTCAGGCCATAGTGGACTTAAGTAAGTTTTTGTATCAATACGGTTTAGTTTAGTTGTATTGCTAACAGATTACGGAATATTAAAATTATTTTATTATTAATTTAGTGTGCAAATATATTGTTATTGTAAAAAATTAGTCTAATTCATTGAATTTGAAACAAAATTATGTTATATAAGACATTTTTAGTTTTTACTTCGCAATTTTATTTTATCTAAATTAAATTTACTACATCCTATTTGGACATTAGTTAATTTAATTCCTTTTTCCTGGTTTGTCTTTTATTTTTTGTTTTCTTAATAAAAATTGACATTATTTAACATAAAAAACATGAAAAGAGAATAAATTATTACGAGTATGTAAATAAATATATGTAAAGTACATAGAGGGTATATGTTATCTAATGGTAATAAATATAATATAATATTGCCTTAAATAAAAAATGAAACTTTTTTGTACGCTTTTATATAAAATTTAGAAATGAAAAAACAAATCTTATATACAAGAAATCAGGAAATCGATATAGAAGTAAGGTATCCATAATCTTATATATTCTACCGTCTTAGTTATTAAATTTAAAATGAAACATTTGCAATAGAGAAGAAGATTTTACACTATTACGAATTGTGTATGAAGTAATATTTATTGGTGGTGAGTAGAGTAGTCGACTAACATCCGTACCTAATGTATTGCTAAGCCTATATTTAACTCCTTGCGGTGCCACTAAAAAAAAACTACCACATATGTCAATTTTATGGCGTGTGATCGCGTGGACAAAATTATAGATTGCTATCATTTAGGTGAAATCATTACAAAAACAGCTGCTTATTTATGCATAATAACTGTGTTATTCAAATTGTTGCTATAATTGCTCTTTAACCACACATGATCGTTTTGTTTGTGTACGTGTTGCCTTTGATCGTTGAACTATTATTGACTTTTGTGCCGATATTAAATTTTGTACTTTTTTTATTATGCGTCGTATGCCATTCAGCTAATTAGTCCATTTTGTTACACTTTGATGTAATTTATTTCAAATTGTGTGTGCTATTTTATAGCGCTGTGCTAAGCTGTTTGATAGTTACAACACGTTGAAATTGCCTAGATGATGATGATGATATTGATAATTATCATCATATGTTAAGTATGAGTTGTAAAATATAGTTCATAGTATTTCTATATTATATAGATTATGCAAATTAAGTGGCCTTAAGGACAATATGCTATTTTTGTGTCACGACTTATTTCTAGTAGAAATATATATCTAACTAAAATTTAGCTGAAAATTACTACAAAGTAGATCTGCAATAATGATACATATTTAAAATATCTTTCTCATATTTTTATTTTTTATTTTAGTACATATAAACATATGTTATTGGTATAATTATTTAAATTAAATACATCTATTCCAGGTTCGATTGTCATTGAAAAAACTTCAATCATACGAGGACAATGTAAATGATAAAGATAATGACAGTGGCAGAGAAAGTCCAACAACAATTGATACACCAAATAGTGCTATTTTAAGACGTCGAAGACATCGCAGTTCAAAATCTACAACGGCTTGGATAACTCATGCTCAAACACTGCATCCAAAATCATCAAAAACAACAATTGAAAAACTTATGAAATTAATTTTAGAACAAGGAGAAACAATTCAACAACAATTATTAAAATTAAAGTAAATCATTTGTTATTATTAAAAAAATTATCTAATTTTAGTTTGTAACTATAAGAGCATCTAAAAATATAAGTTTTTTAATTGATTTTTTATAGAGATCGTGAATTACAAATAACAAAAATTGAAGATGCACGTCATAAATTACGTGAAAAAGAACATGGAAAAAATTATCTACTCGAAACATATTTAAATGGTTTAAATGAATCTGTAGAAGATGAAAAAGAAATTATTACCGCAAATAGTGATAGTGGTGTACATACAGAAGATGCTACAACATCTCCAGAAATTGGTATATCACCTGTATTAAAACATATTGATGGTTGTACATCATCAACAATAAATATCTTGGCAAGAGATGAAGATTCTTTAAAATTAAATTATATAAAACGAAAATCTAGTTCAAATAGAGAAGCTAAATTACTTAAAGAACATGAATTTAGAAAAGATGAATTTTATAATAAAATTAAGAAAACGGATATTTTATCAAATGAGGATACTACTAATAATAACAAAAATAATGTCGAAAGTGATTTAGTTGAAAATGGGGTGAGTAGTAATAGTGTAATGAATCAAATTGATGTTTACGAAAATTTAGTTACAATAAATAAACATTTACAAAGAGAAGAAGAATTATTGGTTAGATTAAGTGCAAAAATTAGACGACATGAATCTGATGATCCGGCATTAAATGAAAACCAAATAAAGGATGCATTACAACGAGTTAATAATTACATTGTAAATAGTCAAAGTGAAATTGAACGTATGCAAAATGAATTGGAAATTTCCAACGAAATGCTATTAGTAAAATCGGATGTTATAAATTTATTAAGTAAAGAATTGGAACAATTGGAAAGAAATAATAATACAATAATTAATGATGTACCTGAACATGAACCATTAATTAATATTAATAATGATAATAATAATAATAATAGTAATAATAATAATAATATTAACATTAATGTCAGTAAAAATGATAATAATAATAATAATAGTAATAATAATAATAATAATAGTGTAAATGTTACTTCTAATACTAATAGTAATACCAGAATTACTAGCATAAACAGTAACAACAGTAATATGGAAAGTTATTCATTAAATCCAAATAGGAAACAATATTTTGATGATCGTGAAGAAGTTAATAATTCTGTTGACGCTCAAGCAAAGCAGGAACAAATTCTAATTGATCAACTAACAATGGAGCAAAATTTCTATCAAAAAATTCTACCTTGTCCAACACAAATGCACATGAAATCAGAAACATCATTGTATTCCAGTAATGCATATATTATTCCAAATCAATTGTTATTAAATAAAGTACCATTGTATTTCCACAAGGAGGACAGTGGAATATCTAATTTTAATTTATTATTACAAAGTAATGACCAAAGAAATATAAATAATTCAACAAATTTTAATATTGCTAAAGTGGCAACTAAAAAATTAATAAATGCAACCGGTTTCACGAGAGATCAAGATTCTGATACAGGTTTAAGTTCATTGGGTGAAGATGGATCACAAATTGGTACATTAGTTTGATACAACTATTAATCTAAAAATTATAGATGTACTTAATCAATGTTCATACATTAGACGAAATAAATACGTATACACACAGTACCTAGCAATATTTTAACTAATATTTTAATTCATATATAATATATATATTGTATCATATAAAATTAATATTATAACTTATGATATCTAGAGATGATCGCATTTTTACAGTAGTCCACCTAACAACCATATTTTTATTTAGCTTCGATTTATTTAGAACCTTCAATCCATACATTTGACATTTGTTTTCTCTAAGTAGATTGCACATCCTTTTTAAGTTTTGAATGACACTTTAGTCTCAGGAATTAGGAAATTTTAATTGAAAATTAAACTATTTAGAACACAATAATTGTTGTACATTTTCTATAAATTTTCTCTTACGTGATTTTTAAATTCCAATATTTCATTAATTTTGAACTAATCAATAATCGTTGTCCTTTATAGACTATTCCCGGGCCACGTTGTTCTGTATAAACTACTCCGTGCTGAAAAATTCTACTATCTTTACCTATGTGGTTTCTAATATGTGAAATTATATAAGCAATTTCTGTTTTTATCCTAATTGTAAAATAGTATCCAAAACAAACAAACTTTTTTGTGGTAAGAAATTGCAAAAAAAAAAAAAAATAAATAAATACACGTCCTGTATCATTTCTTTCATCATTAGTAATATTTCAAAGTACCGTTTTTTGTTTAGTTTCGCATTTCTATATCCTTTTTCATTCACATTAGGGGTGGACAATTAAAGCGAATATACTTCCCTTTTGTAGAATGGGGAATTGGTTTTTAACAAACCTTATTTATCAAGTTTTAGATGACATATCCTTAGAAACCGAAATTCTTAAGCGTAATTCAGATAACTTATTTATACCTTAACCTTAAGATATGCACGCCTAAGAATGAATCATATTTTTTATAATTATTTTTCCATATAAGACTTGTTGCTTGATGATACGCGACTGTCTTGTCAGACACATAAAATTATCAAGTATAGTTTATTAGTCAATTCTCGAGGAATGCAACTAAATTTATTGACCCACTTAAGCAAAACTATGCCCACATACAATTTGCATATAATTTTAAAATCGTTTTAGTTTTAATAAATTTGTAACTTTCTTATATAATTAAAATTATTTAAAATTTATTGTTAATTTGATTTAAGATGATTTAGACAAAGCTAGATGGTAAATCCAAATATTGATTTTATTTCATTTGTTCAGAAATCATTAAGCATTTTACCATTATAGACCTAGTCAAGGTTAAAGAAATAATTAAGATGATAGAAAAGTAAATAATAGTAAGCACTTTGTTTTCATTATATTTTCGCCTTTTCTAGTAGTAGTAATAATAATAAAGGATATTATCTGCAAATATTAATAAGTAAAAAATCACTAAACATTTCAAAAATATTTATTACATTTATTTTTTTGAAATATTTACTGTAGTAGTTGCGATTTTTCCTTTATTTCGAGAAAAAAAGGATTATTTTAAAACTGAATTCTTATGCAACAACTACAATATCGTTTTTTATTGTTATAATGACAATATTGTAAATCCATAAATTTTTAAAATAAAATTGAAATCAAATTGCTGATAAATTAAATTCAAAATAGTTATTGTATAGGTGGATGGAATGAAGAAATAAATAGAATTTTTTAAATTATTATGCCTAATTTAAATAAGTAATCCTACTTAACACTGATTGTTTCCTATATACGCTTTAAATGTTGTGTGATGTTATTGCAATTATAATGTGAATCCTTTACAACACAGAAATAAAGAATTCGTTGTGTAATTAACACAATTTTTTTACTTAGACTATTAGTAATGAGTGTGCTGGTGCATTGTCGTGATGGAAAAGAAGTACAGTTGGGTTTGTATTGTTATTTATTTTAAATATAGATGTTATCATGGAATCATCACGACGTATAATTTGGTCGAATTTTTTATGGTTACACTTTTATAGATTGTATACTCGTACTATATATGGGGCAGTTCATCAACGTTCTTACATAGAATGTCTTCACCAATTTGATTTTATTACACATTTTCATTTCATATTTAATGTTTTTGTTGTCTTAATATTTTGCCGCTTACCATTGCTACAATTGCGTATTCAGAGCTAAATTACTCATTAACAATTTATGTGACTTTATGTCATAACGTCTGACATTTATTTAATTCAGATGGTCATCATTTTCATTTCATATTTAATGTTTTTGTTGTCTTAATAGTCAGCCACTAACCATTGCCACATTTGTGTATTATATGTGGGGCAGTTCATTAACGCTCTTACATAGAACGTCTTCAGGTTCCAATTTGATTTTATTACACATTTGCATTTCATATTTAATATTTTTGTTGTCTTAATAGTCATCCACTTACCATTGCCACGATTGTGTATTCATAAGAGAGTTAAATTACTTATTAACAATTTATGTGACTTTAGGTCATAACGTATGACATGCATTTAATAGTTCAGATGGTCATATGGAGTAACGTTAAATGAAAAATTTGGAAAAAAATCTTTATTTAGTAATTTTAAAAGATTAACAAATATAATATGCGTGTACTGTTGACTCAAAACGAAAAAATTAGGGACCACATTTTCCATTATAACATATATTTTCATATAATTACAATTAGTTATGTAGAGAAAATATTTTTCGGTATTAAAAATGTAATGAACTATAATCTCTACCTTATTTATAATATGTAAAATAAAATTTAAAAATTTTTCCTCAACATTTTATTTTCTGGATCAACTTTAAGTATACATCATTATATGAAAGAATAAGTGCATAATGGCCCATTTTTAGATTTTAAAATGCACAAGCTGTGCGAATGCAATGTTGAATGAAATAAATTGCAATTTATATTTCGTATAAAAGGTTTGTCCACATTTTTTATGCTGTCAGAAAAACTCTACATTAAAAGAAAAATAGAAAAAAGAAAATTTGGAATATTTAATGTTAACTCATATGATTTTATTTTGGTTGGCCAACATTTTAATGGGTGTATATTTTTCCACTTCATGGTCCATTATTGTTATTTAGAATGCATATATATATATATATATATACAACCTGGTTATTTCTAGCCTTTACTGTTCCCATTGCGGTGCACGAAAATTTACAATTCTCAAAACATCAAAGTTGAAGGCTATGAGTGGAAAATGCTTGGTTTTGCACAACCATCTAATAATTAAAATAATAAATAATTTTTCACACACATAGATTATTTTTTATTACTTTCTTCTGATAACAATCACTCAGAAATTTGAGGTGCCATAAAAGGGATGTTATGTTATGTTGCATCTTATTTTTAGATAATTCAATTATCTTCTCGTTGTCATTGCACTATAAAGTGAGGAAGAGATCTCTCAATCACATTTAATTTACAGTTTCTAAGAAAAAATATCAATTAAAATAGTTAATTCAAATTGAAGTCGTATAATAATGATCGCGAGTTTCTGGTAACAGTGTATGAATGAGAATATGGCTTGAGTAAGATTGATGATAATCGGCCACTACGTTTGTGACTCATTCACACTCACTGTAACGTTGATTTTAATTAAATTTTAATATGCAGTATATTTTTTAACTATTCCTGAAGTGCAACAAAATCATATGCATTCAATTTAACATAACTAACAAGTAACAACGACAATTTGAATGACATACTTTACAGTCCCTTTGTCCATTGACTATAATTCCATATGCATATCTAGTTTCATATATTTTATTATTAAACTTCTAATGCATTTATATTTATTTAAATTCACATTGTAGTAGGTAACTAAAAGTAATTTATAACAATATATGAATGAGTATGTTATTAAAATGTATTTGTTATTACTATAAATTGTCCGGACAATTTCACCAATTATAAATATTTCCATTAAATTAATTATTTTCGATTGCAATATACGACAGGACATATAACGTAATTTTTCAATAATGCAATTTATCGTTATAAATACTTCATAAATAATGAAAATTATTAACTATAATTAATTAACCTTTATAAAATTTTGCATTAATTAAAATATAAATAAAATGAAAAAACAATTAGATATTAACGAATGTTCTGTGTCAGCCTGTTAACCTTTAATTAACCCATTAAAATTAAGCATCTGCGAGATGGATGCGACTTTCTAAGTGGCAAAATTGCGGTGCTATCAGCTATTTTCACCATTTAATCAGGCAACGAGTAATGTTATCTAAATGAATAATAGCCAAGCGCGTAATTTGAGTGTATCCTTGAGCAACATGCGCCAGGATAGCATGCATCTACTTTCTAAAACACCAATCCTCTATGTTCAATCGTAAACGAGATGTATAAACTTTTGTTAAAAACTTACCCTCTTACTGATTATGTTCTCTTGTTACAATTCTAAAAATGTGGAAATTTGTGCTATCTTAAACTGAAATTAACAAAATGTAGATTATCTTGTAAACGGTTATAGTTAGAGAGGTAGTGTTTTAGAAAGGTATATGAATAAAAGCGCGTAATATGAGTGTATACTTGAGCATCTGTAACACGGATGTGACCTTCAAAATTAAAAAATTGCGGTGATATCTTCCATTTTCACCATTTAAAGACGTAACTAGTAATGCTACCTGACTTGACAATAAGGATATTGGTCGTAATCTGTCACTGTCAGTGGAGGATTTTTATCCGTTTATTGTATTGATAGAATCGGTTCTCTAGGAATTACAAAAAAACAAGAAATTATGATATATATTTTTGACCACGAAATACACATCATAATTAACATATCTTGAGGCATCATGCGGAATAAAATAAGGGTTGGGCGGTCGTACATATAATGTTTTAACTTCCATTGCTTATATGTCGAAAGCTTGTTATAATAACGAAATGTGAGTCAATTCCAAATTATAGTCCTTCTTGTAAAACGCTCATACGTATATTATACCACAAGTATATGAGTAAGTATATATTTGCTGTAATGGTTTTTCCTTCCTAAAAGCAAAACATTTTCGAAGTACATCAGTAGATTATGTATATGGAAAAAAAGAAAAAAATAACAAAACAATTTTTATTTTGTCACTCCAGGGTATTAACTTTTACGAAAATAACAAAGTACGATACATATATTTGGAAATAGCATTTTGACGATTGTATTTATTACATTTCTTTGTGTCTTGCCATTGTTCATTTTAATGTTGTTTTTCCAATCGCCAAAAAGAAAAATTAGGTAAAATCCAAGAAGTTCGAAACTTTTCTTTCAGCATCCATTGAAGAAGTATTACATATTACGAATAATTTATGCAACTCTTAAATCACAATTCGATGTATATTAGCGAGTACATCATTTAAACAAATCTATTTATATCTATACTTAAACATCAATAAGACTCTATCATTGGATTACTATTTGATTCCGGAAGTAAATCACAGATTTCAAACATTTTGAATTCGTTCAGTATGACTTATTTTCAGTCTATATGTAAATTAGAATCATTGTAAATAATTTTATGTAAATGATATTAAATTTGTATTACAAAAAATTAATGAAATGTGTAAAGTACGAGTATTTAATATAATGAGATTTTGTTCTAAACTAGAAATAGGTCGACAATGTAATATATACACTCAAACAGTGCTATTATATATATGAGCCGAAATATAATTCATTTTAACTTTTACACCTCAATTGCACGAACGGCGACAATGCAATGTTAATTTGCTGTTCATAATATGCATTAAATGTGAAATCAAATAACTACAATTGAGATTTACCAACTGGGAAATATCGGATTAATTTTATACGGTTATATATTTGCATAATTAAGATGAGTTCCAGTTGTTTTTGTGACGTTTTTACGACCATACTTTTCAACGTTAATCCACACGCCATTACTGACATATTAATGATGATTTATGGCGTGTGACCATTACTGACATAAATATCGTAATTGAGATAACTGGTGACACTGCGTCTTTTTTAGAACGGGAAAATATTCCTGAATTTAATAATATGTGGATTAAAATTCATTTGAAAAGTCACATAATATATTTCTGTTTCATATACAGGAGTCCAAATATAAACGATTTCACATAGGTTAAAATGTTTGCGCGACTTTCTGACACTATCGGGGATATTTATGCTTCATCACCAGATGCCGAAATATTATGCATTTATTTTGAATGTGCATTTTAGATGTGAAATTTTGAATGATTTAAAAATATAAAATAAATAAATATTCAAATATATATTTAAAATATGCTGTTACATTTTTAAAGAAATATTAAAATTAAATAAAGTTATTAATGAAAGAATTTCGTAATAGTTTCGAAATGGTACTGCAGTTGATCGGATTAATCCCATATCAAATCAAATTTAACAGTTGTAGGTAATGAACACATGAGAGTTAAAGAAATTGATCCATCCACATATTACGTAATTTCATAAAACCAATTCTTATTACATGTAATAGATAATAATTTATTTCTGATTATGACAAATCTTATAGAACTATATTTTAAATATAAGTTTATAATTTTCAATCACTCATACCAGGTTAAATATCTTCTTAAAAGATATACGCTATAAAAATTTGTATGCCTTACGATGTGAATCTTTTACTTTAACGACATACAAACTTATTTCTTCTAATCATGACTACACTACATAAAAGATAAAAATATCCTATATATTATTATTAACTGAATGAAATATTAAAGGGATCAAAAGAAGAAAAAAAATGTGCTCTTTTGTGTATACGATAGCAGAACATTGTTCATAAAACCATTAACGAATATGTTAAACATATCCGATATCGATATTTTCATTTTTCCTTGCAGCCATTTATTACATTTTCCTCCGTATCCTTTTGGCAAATGAAAATCTGGAACATTATGTGGATCATGGCATTTGAATATGGTATTGTACTATGGTGCTTGTTTGGAAGAGTATATAATATATATAAAACAATTCATATATATATATATATATTTGTGAAGAGTAAATATGTGTAATAATATATTCGGAAGTATTGTTCTCGGTATATGTTTGTTTCAATAATGCGGAAAGAATAGATGTACAAGTAAAAACATAGGAAAACAAAATTTTCCTTTTTTTACAATTTTGATCACATGAAACATAATGTTTGTACTATTTTACTTCCTTTGAATTTCATATTGACAGATTGTAATAATAACCAATGTGCAGTTTATAATCTGACTAACTAAATAATGGTTACGTATATGGTAACTGACTATTATCGAAGTTACTCGACTCATCTTGCCGCCATACGGTCTCACCGGTAACTCCGGTAACTGGGTATCTGTGAGAGGATTTGATATGGGGGTTGGGGGTTGTGAAGGGGAAGATTCACGCATTTTACTGAAATATTCAAAAGTATAACCGGATATTTATGAGTGATCGTATATTATCCAGTTGGTAAATTTCAATTATAGTTGTTAGAGTTCATATTTGATGTTATGTGTATGTTAAAAATGACAAATTACATCGTAATGCCACCCTATATGCCCTTACGTCATTAAAAGGTTAAGATGATGATGAGATGACGTATGGTGTGAATTATATGCTAGAAAAATATGTTTATAGCAGTGAATAGAAGTAGGAATTATTAATTATTTTGTATAATAATATAAAAATAAGGTTATCAGTGATATCTAATGCTTAACATTTAACATATGTATATAAAAGCCCTGCAATTTTATGTGTAAAGACAACGAATAAAATATCCAAATTATCAGGAATTAAATTGCTGATAAAATATAGTTATTAGGTCCCACATTAATATAATGAATCGATCAATCCAGTATTTATGAAAGTTAAAAATCAACACAAATTTAAAATCCTCTTAAATTAATCAACCAGAAAATCTCTTAATCTATTAATTGATGTGCTAAGCAATTTTCCATTACAATGTCTAAATTATTATCTACGCTAATATCAATTAATTATTATTAATCCTTATATTTTATTTTAATATGTCATAAATTAAATATTATGATAAAATTGAAATAAGGGTTGTTAAATTAAATTTTTAAAGTTTAATGGACACAGTAACGAAACCGCAAATTTAAAAATTATTTTTTCAAACAATATGCGAATATAGCGAATATCCTGTACAGTGAACAAGATTTGAGAAAATGTTGTTTCACTTTTGTAAATAATACCCTAAACTTTTATCTTAGCAATTTTATAGAAAATGATGAGGTTTAATACATTTCTTCTGGTATATCTTAAAGAAAACATGTTCAGGGCATCCATTAAAATGTTTGTAAGTTATATAATTGCTATGAGCCTTTTTTATTTTATGTTTTTTTAAAAAAAAAAAATAATAAAAAAGTTTTTAGGCCATAATTCTGTTAAAAAGTTTCTCATTTTATTTATTTTCCTTTTTTTTTATTTTTGCCCTGAAAAGAATAAGGAACAGAGCTTAATCTTCACATATTCAATTTTTATTTATGGACTTCATATATTCAAAATATCCTTTTATGATAAAAATTATATGTACATCTTTTCAGAATATTTTTAAGTAAATCAGTGATTATAAAGTTCAGAAGTGACCTATTTTTTTTGATTTAATATTATTATAAGCACTCATAAATTTAATAAATTCATTAGTTTAAATAATATTTAAAGGAAGACAATTAAAGAACTGATTTATAAATCTGTCCGTTCGTATATAATCCAGGTGTTACGTTAATGATTTCATTAGATTCTGTCGATTCTATCGAATAAAATGTTTGTCATATTAAACAAATTGTAAATTGCATTTCACTTATGATCATTTTTTAAATCTTTAAACTCAATTTCCACATCCATTAAAAACACATCAATAAAAATCATTAATCATTCCATCTCTATGATTAGCATAGTTGATTTGGCTACTTTATGTGCTATATCTTGATTATAATATTGAAAATTACAATTAGCATTATTTTAATCATCTCATAGTATCTATTCATTAATTTTGTATGAAATTAACACCCTTATAATATTCTCATGGACTGAAATACACATAAAAGTTTTAATATTCAAATGCGTATTCTATACTTACGCAAGACTGTTCATTGTAATGTTTTCAGGATTTAAGGTGAAAGTAAAAACTTCTGAGATTTTGTTACCACTTCCAAATATGATAAGCAGCAGATATATGTATTATAGAAAATCATCGATAATTAGTGATAATAAATCCTGACACAATTTCGAAACTATAAGAATAATGTGATGATATGATATTGATTACCATTAAATGATTGCATTAATTTTATTTTACTTAATTAAAATATTATAGTTTATCGCAGTCGTATAGAACACTTTAGTGTGTTGTATAAAAGATACGATTTATTTAAATTTCAGATGATATTATGGTAATTATGTCTAGATAGGTATCCTCATATAAGACTTAATGTATGCATAATTCATAAAGATAATTGTTATATTTATTTTCCTGCTGAGTATTTTATTGATGTTAATTAGTTTTGTGTTTTGTTATCTGACATATCCTTCCAATGTTTGTTCATATTAAATGAAAATTCAACATTATAATACATTTGGCTAATAATAACATAACTTTGGAATAAATGTGTAATGGCAAATTTATTATATATAATTAATTAGAAAATTATTTAAAATTTATGATTAATGATTGTGATATCTGCAAAATCATAATAAAAATATACAAATCGCAACAACAATCAAAAGTGGGTACGGGGTAGTTTATACTAACCACATCGTTTAACAATGTGAAAGGGCGAGAAATTACAATAAAAATTAATGAAACACGTCTTTGATGGAAAAAAGAACATAAATATTGCTGGTATATTTTGCAATTCAAATAGGAAATTTGACCATTATCAATCATGACAGTTTCAGTTTTTCTTCTATTCCCATTCATGGAGTGCTGCCTTACACCATTGCAAACAATGGTAAGGTTCAAATAGAATGTCAAAATTGACAAATTGTAGGCATTATAAAAGGGCATAGTAAGATAAAGCAAAAATGTCTAAATAAATTTAGATTTTTTTTTATGATAAAATTATTTTATCAGATATACATGTAATAATATATAGATATATATATCTGCATATATATTTTTCCCGTATTTAGATATATTTTTTTTATATATTCGACTAGTGTTTTTAATTTCTTGTATTATATTTTATATTGTTGTGGGAGTTACTGAATAACAAACGAATTTTTATGCTTAAAGAAATTCAAAATTAATAGGATTTTTTTTTTTTTGCCGTATATACTTTTTTGATAGGTGAAATCTATATAATTATAATAAATAAAAATAAATATTTGAATAATATTTAATAAATTGTATATAATTATTGATCAAACAATTCGATACGATTGTGTAGAGATTAAATTAGTCGAATAATTTATTTGATTAATGTTTGTCATTACATAATGATAATTTGTTAATTACAATAATAATGTTTTATATATTTCTATTGAACTTATGGTTATTCGATGTACATAATTCTAAACATATTATTAGTGTAAGAAAAATACATTAGGATAAATTAGGAATAGAAATCAAGAAAAAAAAGTCCTAAAAAATAACAGAAGCCATGATAACGTCACCAGATGTAACCGATAGTTTCAGTTTAATTTACAACATTAAAATAAAATAGAACAAATCTTAGTATGTCACTATATGAATTTTATAGTTGATCATAATATGTATTCTAAAATATTCTTAAAATTCATTTATAATTAAGTACCTAAAGCCCAGAATAGGAGACATTCATATGAATCTTATAGTTGATCATAATATTCTTAAATATTATTTTGCATTTTTCCTAATATTTTTTTATAATTAAGTACCTAAATAGGAGGCATTTGTGAACATTGACCATATTACTCTAATATCCCCAATATAATTGTAAGTGTTGTTGATCAATTCCTGATTATATTTTCAATCATAACTTCCATAGTAATACCGTAATAGGATATGCAACACAGTTAAGATACTGTCCAAATTCATTATTTACTACAAACTATTTTTCAAATTTTCCAGTAATAGTTCTTAAATTTATTTTCCCCCCGCAACCCCATAAATTTAATTTATGAATATATGCAAATTATCGATTGATTACATAAAATAGAAATCGATTATACTATAAATTTTTATTTAATAAGTGCTTTTCATTTAGAAATTTGTGGCGTTTGGCACTTAGTGTATTTATATATGGATAACTTAAATCTATGACGACTTTAGCATAATATTTTTATTTTGCAAAAAAAGGTAAAATTGTCTACATGTATTTCGATCCTACATAATGCCAGTGAATATGGTACTTATAATCGAATTTCCTTTTTTTTTCAAAATAAAGGATCATATTGAATAGAAATCCCCTATGTATATCTTACTCGTATTATATCATATTTTTATATATTATGAATAATAATGTAAATATAAATATTACATAAAATAAACATCTTAAAATATATATTTGCCTATTATGGGTATATTATTATAATAATTCACGCGGTAAGATGAATTTAAAATTATATGAAATCCAATATATGTATTTATCCTACGAATATTACTTTACATTTCAAAGGATAGATACGAGTATGTAAATGAATTTAAATTTAAATTTTCATTATTTAATAATATTCGGTTTAATATTATAATAGTATAAATAAATTCCATATATACTATAATATGGAACAAGTTAAGTCCAATTCTTTGTCATACATACACGCTTTCTTACTTAACATTCGCAGCAGGATAAATTGATATATTGACCCTTTTCTCAGCATGATTCATTATGATTACGATAAAATAACTTGAATACTTTATATTGATCTTAATTTACATATAAAAATATGCAATAATCTCGAATATTTCATGTAATTATAAAAAATTCTTTTATAATAATAATTTTCATTGGGTTCCGAATACGTTAAAATGCATTCACCCATAAATTTTTGCATAAATAATCTTAACGGACATTTAGACATCACAAAAAATTCAAAATTGCTTAACTATCGAATTGAAATAAATGGAATCAATATTTTCGATTCATTGTTTTTAAAATCTACCAAAATAATATTTCACTTGTATTCATCTTGACCGTAATTTAAAAAGGAAAATTAGAGGATACCGACCAGTTGTTTTCCATTAGTGAATTACCTCATAATATTATCGATATGGCATTTCCATGTGGAATTTGTATGTATAGTTTAACCTAAAGTAATATTAAAATGTGTACTTAACGTGAACGTTTTTAATGGATTCATGTCTTTATACTTAATCATGCTTGTTCATAATTAAAATTTATAAATAATCTCTATAGATATTATAAAACTAAATTTATGAGAGTTCACTCTGTTAGGTTATTACATAGGTCACCCTGGACCAGTGTTTTAATGCTAATTTTTAATCTCTGCAATCCATTACTGAGTCAATTTCAACCAATTATTATTTTGTATATACGAGCATATCGGTGTATTATTATTCAGATTATATAGTAACAATTTGTCCGAGTGGTATTTTAAATCATCATCAATCTAATTAGTTGCTTAAATCTTTGTCCAAAAAGCTTATATATATATACAAGAATTCAATTTGTGAATCAAATCATTAACATAAACTTTACTAAAAAATATTATACTAGTAAATAAAACAAAAGAGCTGTTTTTGCGATCAACTTGATTATATTATGTAAATAAAGGCCAGTTTCTACCTATTATTTTTTTCTGTTTATAAGTTTCATAGTATAGAAACATTATAAGAATTAAGTGTGTAAATAATAAAGACTTATTTTGCAATGCTTTGATAATAAGAAGTCCATTACTCAAAATGTTACCAATTTAAAAATGTTATTAAGTTCTCTATCTTAAGTTTATTTTTCGTACTTATACACTTGAAATGGACACGTTCAACTTTCTAATCATTTCTTGTTATGCAGGTATTCCTGGTCATCTCTTCTCAATACCACTGAATTGTAAAATGACAATAAGATGTATATTTAATAAATACCAATACAATTTGTGTCACATTTGAATTTCTTTTTAAAAATTGATAATAAAAAATATAATAATATATTAATAATAAAAAATCTTTAAAAAAATTATTGTATCATTTAAACATATATAGTAATACAATATAAGTTCAATAATGAAAGTCCAAGAATAATTATAAATTGCCATTAATTTGGACCATTCAAAGTTCGATCGGGAATTTGAGGCATATGAGAAACGTTAAGACGTCAATTTGAAATATTTTCTTACTCATAAAGTAATTATATACAATATTAACAATCACAGTATGGACGACAAATGGAGTGGCATTCTATCATCAATGTAAATGTAATTCGATCATGATAAATGTCAGATGGTGTTAACATCCCATTTACCGAGTGGTTTAGTCTCATGTCAACAAATCAGGTAGCTAGTGATTTATGCATAACTGGATAATTATTATTGACTCTATCTTTTTCAATTGGTCAATTTTAATTATAGTTAATTGAGTTATACATTTGATGTTACATGATTCGTAAAAAACGGATATGATATACCCACATTTCAAAATTTTAATTTATTATTTGTGTAATACTTAAAGAAACAGCTGCATCAGATCAAAAATCAAGAATGTAACTGATGTTAATAAATGTAAATTGGAAATTGGAAAATATAATTCAATTATGTTTTATACATGTTAGCAATTACTGAAATTTGAAGTAAGACAGAAAACTAATCAATTTAATTGTAACTACACAAATTTCAAAATTTAGTTTTCAAAGAAGTATTTTCATTTTGTCTAATACAATTATGTACATACATACGTTTGAATTTCCATTTATTGATTTATTAATACAACAGTTTTCTATATTTATATACATATTTTCATTATGGTGATCCTTATTATTTAGGTCAACTAAAGCATTCTAAAAAGGCAGAAAAAAAAAATTAAAAGATTAAAAAAGGAATGAAAATCTAATGTACTCGTACTCTCGTCCATAGTGAACATTAACATTTTTTGTGATCAATTTTTTCCATACAAACTTCTATACGGACTAACAACTTTGCGATTTCCTATACATCCTCCTATAATCGATATTTTTTTTTTTTGATTTTATTATATTAAAAATAAGGAAATAAGTTACTCAACCAGAAAACTGTATAACATAAATTATATTATGTTAATATTTTCCATATTACTATCATAAAATGTATTGGAAAAAAAATAGTATACTCTTATTTACCAATTTAAATACCGATTAGATGTCAATATTAATGTTGATTTATCGATATTTAAATAAATAAAAAAAATAAAAATGAATATTTGCGTGTTGCAATTGACTTTGTGCATTAATACTTGAAGTTTCCTCGTAAATATTACATTCACTGATGTTTGTACTATATGCTCATAAATGTGCCATATATGTGGATAGAGAATTCTATTTATATATGATTAAAGACAATTTATATGGTCTATAGATTGATCAAGACAAATTAATTAAAAAATTAATTGATTTGAACTTTGTACATCATCTTATGTTTTTATAACCATAGAAGAATTAGTTATATATAATCTATTTACATAAGAATTCACTATTAACTTAATTAGATGCTGATTCACAGTTATTAAATATAGTGTTACTATATAACAGTTACTAAATATTACAAAATGATAAAAGATTTGCAAATTACATATTGTATTAGAAACCCAAATCCAAATCATGCATTCGTGATGCAAATGTTCAGAAGCTGTTTTAAATTAATGCTTATTTTCCTAATTTTGAAGATCTGTAACAGGCAAGCATAATTGATATGAAGATTACCATATCAAAATTGATTTTGAAGATCTGTAACAATATATATTTTATAATTTTGAATTTGTGTGACTCAGGACCTGAATAGTAGTTATCTGATGTCAATAATCACTTGTATATCGTATTCTGAGAGCCTAATACATTTTAATTATTTTTGATGAAAGATCTAGTTTAAATTTTAGAAAATAAACCAATTAATTGTAAGATGTAACCGAAATGTTGTATGTCAACAAATAGCCAAAATTGTCTTATTTATAAACTCTTGATAATATAATAAATATAAATATAGTGAAAAGTGTTATTATTATTCGCCGATTTCCAAGTAATATTTTTATTTGGAACTCTTTAGACAAACTTAGACAGATAATTTGAATTCAGTACTAAAATTACATTTTATACTCAATGATTTGAAAATTTTATCATTTATATTTCGGTTGACTCAGGACCAGAATAGCAGTTTTCTTATGTCAAAAAATACTATTTTATCTTGCATGGCCAAAAATGTTCAATTGTTTATCGTATTCTGACAGCCTAATACGTTTTCATTATTTTTGCTGAGTTCTAGACGGGACGTAATTAACCAAAATTGTCAAATTTTTAAATTCCTGAAATAATATAATTAATTAAATGTATTTAAAAATTCAGTAAAAATTTTATGTTTATGTTTATGTTTATGGACTCGGTGGACAAATAAATATATCATGAACGGTTAGAGATGTAAAATTTATGGGAATAGAAATCAAACAATATAACTTTTCATGTTTGTCGCTATAATACTCTACTCTTTACAAATATTTATTTACTTAGATATCACCATTAGCGACAAGTATTCAGGATTTGTTAATTTAATGCTTATTTTCATAGTTTTGAAGACCAGTAACCGGAGAGCATAATTGATGTGACGATTTTCTCCCAGCTATTCTTTTCAAATATCGGATATGATTCTTAACTAACTGAGCATAATTTTAAGAGTAAAATATTTTATGAATTTACCACTAATTAATTAAATGAATTAAAATTTAATGTCCTGAATATTATTTTCATTCATTTGATGATTCAAATTCACGTCGAATTGTCTATGCAGACTATAAAATTAATATGGTAAATTAACAATAATCTTCTTGTCCTTTAATTTAAAAATAAATTAAAAGATAAAATAAATAATAAGTGAACCTTTTAACCAATCAATTTTATATTAAGACAATTCTCGGGTTTGTCCATTTTTTTTCTTTTTATTATACTATACAATGCTGAGACATATGTTTCATTCTGTTCAGTAATCAATAGAAAATTTCATTACTGAAAATATCAAGGAAAATCTATATCCGTTCAATTGGCATCATTAATTTTTTCTTTGTCTATTTCTTCTTTCCATTTTTCTCCCATTTATCTAATTATATAATAGGATATTTTATTTATTCCCCTTTTCCTGTAAATGTTAATTGAATATAATGCTAAAATAATTAGTTTTAGTTTATTTTCAAGCGCAAAATTATTCTTGGAATTAATTTGAAATAAATCAATTTCTAAATGGACGAGATAATGTTATTTGTATAAACTAAATTAATTAAATGTCAATATGTTTTGCATACATTTATTTTTAACGATATTTTATTGAATTGAAAAAAAGTTACAGGTTTTTTGGTTTTGAAGTAAATTTTCCAGTTGGAAAAAAAGGTTATATTTTTCGTATTATAAATAAATGCTGACTATAATTGAAATCAATCTGAATTCTGAATATTAACCAAGTGAAGTTATTATAATATTATAGAATGACTAAATGATGTGATTGACTAACACAAAAAAAGCGGATATTTGTCGTCCAAGTGACATATATATGAGCCATACCTGTTTAGTTATAGAACCACATTTTCTAATATTAATTGAAAGTTGTTTTGATCGACGTTCCAACAGAATGTGTAACATTGAAGTTACCCCATTGCATGTTACAAACCTTAAATAATTAAAAAAAAAAATTAACATAACTTCTCGAAAGGGTTTATAGGTCATCATTTATAGCCACTATTATCACGTCACTCAGCATTTTACCACTTGTACAAGCTTCTGTAATGACAGTACTCCACTACATTTTTGGGGTAGAAACAAATTTACAATAAAAGTAAAATATCTATATCTAATTCAAGTAGGATGGTGTTTTAAACTGCTTAAATTCCAATTTGCCATATTATTAATGGTTTAATTGAAACAGACAAGTGACAAGTAAATGAAAAATCTTACTATAATCAAGTATTATTTGTATTAAGAAATTCGTAGCGAAAGACTTTCAATCAGTATGTATAAATAATTTTACAATGAAAATATTTATGTTTGAAATCGGTCTGAATGGATTTGTCAGCAGATAGGGGTTGATATGGATTACAAATCACCGTTGAATTATCACGAAGTGTAGAAAGGAGTTATTTAGATAGGCTTTCCAAATACTGATGATATTATGTAATTGAATTATCTGTGAAACAGGTACAGGTAGAAAAAAATTGTTGTACATCATCTCTAACTATTGAAAATATTAATAAAAAATATTTTCTCCATAGATTATTTTACATCATATTGTTGCTTTTATTATTTTAAAATAATACATTTTAACAATACAATTTTTATGATCCTTTTTCTGATATTTATAGGTTATCATTATCATATCCATAAGAAGCAAAGTTAAGTGAATAAAATTCAGAATTTAGTTTAATCAAATACCTACATTTTTCTTTCATATAATTCAACA
>JANSTX010002916.1:8348-21802 GCA_027564355.1 Penthetria funebris
ATAGCAGGATAGGCGTACCTTTCTTGAAAACATTACAGCTCAGAAACTCGCAGACTTACCGTCTGGCAGACAACTATCCGGACAATGCTGCAGGACTAAATGTGCAATTCAATCTAGAGACGGATTGCTGATCTTAAATGAGATTTCGCAAATGGAAAGATGGACTGCATACTGTAGCAAGCCATCGAATAGGCCCGAAGTACAGGTTGTTCAGAGTCCTATTGATTGAAAATCGGTTACCAGTAAACACCTAAATGGTGGAAAGGCAGCCGGCGTCGATAACATATCACCCGAATGAAAGTGAACTTGAATGGCATTTCATCGATATTGGATCCAATTATTAGTAAAGTTTAGTTATCTGATGATATTCTAGAGCCTTGAGGAAAGAGTCATTGATAATTAAATTGCTGAAAATGAGTAATTTGCTGAACACGATGAACAAAATCATAGCTATTATCGTGCACGACGGATCAGTTCAGATTTGCAATTGGGTATTCGAAAAGAACAGGCAGGTTTCAAGCTTTGCACAGACCATATCAATACATTACGGATTATTGTTGAGCAGGCCATTGAATGGAAAAAGCCATTGCATATGTTATTTGTCGACTTGAAGCAGGCATTCCATAGTATTGATCGTAGTATGTTGTGGGCAATTCTTGAAAGTTATGGAATACTCTCTTAGCTGCTGAATATGATCCGCGGTCTACATCGTAATTTATAATGTAGATTTTTGCATGGTGTAAGACATGGTGACATGGTGACATTTTTTATGTAAATGTGTGTATTAAAGAGGGCTATGTATTATCATCACTATTATTCCTGTTCGTGTTGGACTTAAACGATCAAAGTAAATTTTAGATTTTCAATATTTGAAAAAATTTTGACAATTGATGATGCTATTGGAACATATGTAAATTTCCAGATATAGAATGTTCGGCAAAATGTTTGGTATGAATAGTGTCTTTCGGTTATCAAAAATTTAAAAAAATCTAAAATTATGCATCTTAAAACAACTGTTTATCGGTACTATTGTATTACTGTGAAATTTGGAAGCTGACAAATAACATCGTATCACAAATTCAAGTGTTTATCAATTAATGCATCAGGTGCATTAAATTTTTTTTTTTTTGCGTAATACAATGTCAAACGCGAATGAATATAGACTGGAATATCTGTAGGCGATGAACAGAACTGTTAACCGAATAAGGTATGCAATTGGATCGACCATACACTGAGGCAAATGGTCGGTGATATTGCAAAATGTGCACTAAGACAGAAATCGCCAGGATAATAGAAAACTCGGTCATCCAAAACAACGTGGCGAATTGTCATCATTAGGGAGGCAGTGGATGAATAAGGAGTGGAGTGAAGTGAAAATTCTTGCCAGAGATCTTTAGAATGGTGGTTATTCGTTGACGCCCTATACTCCGGCAAGGAGTAAAAATCGAGATGATGATGATGAAAAAATCTAATTTGTCGTTGCATTTAAAAAAACATAAACTCATTTGCCGACTGAAAAATTATAAACTCACGAGCCGATGTTGTACTTATTAATGTAAGTGACAGTAAAAGAAACGTTTTCAAGAGGGGAAGGTTTTAAACGGAAACAATTTATCGAAGTATTTATTGAGACAGAATGTATCCTTTCAGTTTATGTGTTTTATTATGTCATTAAAAGAAACAAAAAAATATTTTTCGTTTTTATAAATCAATTACATATTAAATTTATTGTCAAACTTATGCCAAACGTAATCTTTGTGAGTAAAAATTATAATTTTGTCAGAAAAAAATTATCCTGCCGCTGATATTTTGTTAAAATTATTTCGATTTGTTTGTTGGGTATATTACAATGGATCCATGCCAATTGCACTGCCATCTAAAAGAAGTTTATTTAACCAGAATTCAAACATCACATTGTACTAATTTCAAATAATTTCTTAATAATTGACTTTGCGTTTGCAGGGATGTTTGATAATAAATTATTGTATACAAAAATATTCATCAGTAAATATTTTTGTCTCATTTCAATACACGCGTTTCTTTTTTGTTGTTTATCAAAACCAATTCAATAAGTTTTTTTTTTCTCTCTTAGTTCGTTCGTTTCGTATTTGTTGTTATTGTGGGTATTTTTTTCGACAACTTGTTGAGCTTTTGTTTTTATTTTTAAGGAATATGATTTTATGTTTTAACTCAGAAAAAAAATATTTCAATAATTTAATGCAAATTAAGTTATATATTACACTAATAAAACACATAATTCAATTAAATATATCCGATATTCAATAGTTGTTTACAAATACATGATTTAATGATAAATCACTTAATAGGTTCAGGTGCCTGCAGTGAATTTGCTACTAAAAATCAGCTGTTTAGTGATATTACCATAAGAACTAACCAAATGTTTGTTAATTATAAGTTTTGTTAATTTCAAGTAAAATACTTGTTGTAGTCTGGTTTTCCGATTCTGTATTTTCAGCAAAATAAATCATTAATGTATGGCGTCGGTGACATTGTAATTTATGTTAAAAAATCAATTGTGTAAATGTGTACTTACATATTTGTGAATATTTAAAGTAAAACAACACAAGAAAAATTAAAACTAAATAAGAAATAAAAACAAAAAAATTATAAAAAAAAGTGAAATTACGATTTTTCGTAGAATATACTACATGACCGCCGCGATGCGATGCGTCTTTTGTTTAATGAAAAGGTAAATAAGACTGGCGTCGACCTATAGACGTCATTAAAACATCAAATTTATCCTGTCCGTCAAGAAGAAAGGTGAACAATTATAAGAATCTGTACACGTTAAAAGAAGACAACTTAATTGTGTAATGTGGAATATTGAATATACGCTATTCTGCGTAGTGTGGCGCTATTAACATAATTATGTATATAAAGCCGCGGTAATTAAGGTATGTACATATTGCTTTTGTATAACATTTTACATGATATTTTTTCGGATATTTTTGAATTTAATTTCATAATGAATTGAATTTAGTAAAGTTTTCATCAATATTTATTTGTGTCATTTTGTTTGTTTTTGTTTTTGAAAAATCAAATTTTTAGGCTTTGTGTCTAAAACGGTTAGTTGTGGTTTAAACGATGTTATCCCAGTAAAAGTTACACGATTATACAAATCACAGTTAAGTGAATTTTTCAGGTTATGTTTACTATAAAACTACACACGTATACATTATAACTAATGTAAAAATTACTCTTCATCCACTAGAAAATATAATACTTTAAAGATTGCTCTGTGTTTCGTCATTTTTTTCAGCAGCATTATCTCTTGCCAAATAACTTCTCAAATATTGAAAGCCGTCAATAATTTGCATATCGAATTCAAAACGTCATACGTAATCATCGAACTAATCTTCGCATAGACTTATGCGTAGACCTATCTGACATGTACTAGCCGCTCCAGATTCAGTCGCATGTGCATCTGTGTCAGAAAATATGTGTCGTCGGCAAAGCCAACAGCTTCAAGTCGATTAGTTAAACACCGTTTCGTGTCATGTGGTTCGCTATTCTCCTTAGTAATAAGTCAATCTTAGCCGTGATTTTTAAGTATTATCCACATCATAACACGATTAAGGTTGTCGAACGTTTGTTTAAAGCAGACGAACAGCATAAATAAATGTGTTTCTGTATAGATTCCTACCTATCCTAATTGATGAATCCTAGAACATCTTGAGCTGTTCGCATCAAATGCATCTGCAAATGTGTTCCAAATTTTGCTGGGAATTTTATGCAAGTTGCTGACTTATACCATCGTTCTGCAATCGTACAACATCATTACGTCTGGCTACCTTTCACTAACTGTGCATAATAATAGTTTATTGCGAATATGCCTGATTATGAAATGCTGATCACTATAAACGTCAGCATCTCTAAACCTGCGTACAATTTAATTATGTGTGCTACCGTCAGAAGATAACGCAGTTATTCTGTGCATTGTTTTATGATTGAATATTGTACTACCAATCAAAAAACTTCCTGGAAATTGCCTTTAAAAGTCATCCAGGCCATTATTGGAGGGTCTGTAGGTGAATATGTGACTAACATATTGTAATTTAAATCTAGTGCCAATGAAAATCTCCGTAACATGGCGACTATGCCGGCCATTACCAAAGCAATATATACTAAGCTATTATTGTTGCCAATTCGATAATAGCTGAACATAAAATTGGTGAAGGAACTCGTGGGCAACATATAGATATATGCTCGGCTGCGCATTACCCACAGGATTAGTCAGGGTTCTGTGAAAATGAGAATCGTGAAGATTATTCAAATAATCTTTGGCATCCCCTAGTGTGTTGGGTTACTGGCTTTGCGTCAGGCCGTCGCCGGCAGTAAAGCAAAAGCCAAATAGAAGAAAGGATAGAGATAGAAAATTATTTATTATTTATTTATTGTTTATTATGGTACCAATATCAAATGAGTTGATAAAGAATTTCGGAGGTTAAGTACTCCCCCCAATCGGATCTTCGGATGGGGGTATCAAAAGTGAAGTTATTTCAGAATGTAATGTAAAATTGAACCGATCCTATCCTACACGAAAATAGCAATAACATTGTTTGCAATATACAGCTATAGCTGACAGAACACCAGTTCTCACATTCACTCAAGTTACCCTTTTTCGAAAATTTTATTGTCACTCAGTTGGAATACCATACTTCACTCAATATATTAAAGTATAATATAAAAGTTTATGAAGTCTTAGGCTAAATGAACCCTTTTAAATAAAACAAAACATAATTATTATTGAATATTTATATTATATTTCGATAAACTAGGATTTCATTAAACATCAATATTATATTGGCAAATAAATTTATTTATCTGGAATAATTACTTCAATCCTTTCTTGTGAACTGTCGGAACTATCTGGACTTATTGGACTTTGATCAGTTACCTAAAAATTAAATAATTTATATATATAATTATGTATTGAACAAAATTTCGACCGTCATTCCAAGCGGGAGCATAGGGCGGCAACGCATATTGTTCACGATCTCTGACCAGTACCTTCACTGCAACCTATTAATTTCCACTGGTACTTGCCTCCTTAATGACGGTACTTCACCACGTTGTTTCTGGACAACCGGGTCTTCTATTACCCTGAGAATTCCAGTCAACGTATTTTGCAATATCACCGATCAGTCTTCTCAGTGTATGTGGCCGATTCAAGAAGCACCTATTGACAACTTGAATTTGTGACACGATGTTATTTGTCACCTTCCAAGTTTCGCATACACTAGTACCGATAAACAATAAGTTTTAAAGATGCGGAACTTTGTAGTTTTGAAATTTATCACAATTTTTTGACAAATATCGTCATCGATGTATAGATATTCAAGGCGACCGATAAGACAACATCTAATACATACATTAAACTAGTCAACTTTTATTAGCAATAAAATAAAGAACTCATGGTCTGCTTGTCTGTCAAATACAGTATAATATATTGTGAAACATTTAGTTAATCGAGTATATAGATTTGAATAATTCTTTAGTGGTATGTGCAACGGATATATAAAACACTAATTCCTGTGTTTTCAGTCACAACTGTGGTCGTGTTTCTTGTTGTACTACGAAGAGATAACTAGGTTGACGACCTCAATCCATTCACTCACCACTTTCTTTCATATGTACTACTTTTTTAATTATCTATTATCCTAATACCTACTTGAATATTTATATTGCAAAATATGCACTTGACTGGAATCCACAGGGTATTAGAAGATTTCCAAAAACAAAGTGACGAAGAACTATTCCTATGGACTGGAATGGAGTGCAGTGAAGGGACTGGTCAGAGATCGTGAAAAATGGCGGTTGTTCATTAACACCCGCGTGGAGTAAAGGTCGAGATGATGATGACGATATGCAGCAAAGCTTTTTTCCTTAACATTAAAGAAAATCGTTTAAAAGCTGGTCTTTAATATTTATTATAATAATGCAGTTCATATGGAAGGAGACTGGAACGAAATAGTTTGTTGAGACTTAATTATACTTTTGAAGAGTGCATATACACTTCAACAAAAACAAATTCTGAAAAACTTCTTCAGCACAAGAGACACAAACGTGATGAAGTATGTATATGATTAAACAAAAATTAGATTGCGACTTCAAAAGGTTAGTATTCTGAGAATATACTGCTATAAGCACCGCTATAAGTAAAGCCTAATCAAAAATTTTGATCTGCCTCGTATATTTAGAAAAACTTGAATAGTTTTTAGGTTTAAAGTTATTAATTTAAGCTAATTATTAGTTTAAATTAAATATTATGTATAAACATTTGAATTTACCAGTAAGCTATCTTTTAATATTTGAGCTATTTTGTCGACATCTAATGTATCATCTAACGCCGAAACTTTTTTTAGAGCGGCCGAAATAAGACTCAAGTCACCACGTAATTCACTAACAACTGCAGTTATTTTCTTTGCATTGGATAGTACTTCTACAGTTTGTGTGTACGGATTATAACGTACGCCAAATGGTCTTTGAATTCCTTCAGCAAATATTCTTAAATAAAAAAATATACATTACGTAGTTAACATTTTTACCGTTAACAATCTATTAGTTTAAGTGCAACTACGATATATGCTACAGTACTTACCTCATCCTTTCTTTTGCTTCTTCAAATGAATCTGTATAATAATAAGCATTTTGATATGCTGTAATTATACATTCTTCTGCACAAGTTATTTTCGGATCAAAGCGTTTTATTTTTTCTTTGGTTGTTATAGCATGTTGTAATTCTGCAACAGATGATAAAAGACCCGCACCATATACCTTAAATGAACCATCTTTTTGTCTACATAATCCAAATTCAACAGTAAAGAAATATAACTGTGTGGAAAGTTTGAGAAATTATTATTTAATTTATCTCAACCATGAGTAATATAAAATTTTGTTACTGTTGCCAATTTGTCAATATCATCATCAGTTGCTCCCAAAGATGCTAAACCTAATTCTTGTGAAAATTGTGCAAAACTTGGATTTGCTAACAGCGGCATATGTCCTAATAACTCATGACAACAATCTGGTTCGGGTGTATAAAATGGATCCGAAGAATGCCTTCATTTAAACATTTATTGTATTAAAATTATTTTGGAATCCTATAATATCGAAAATAAAATTAATACAAAATACCTTATATATTGTGTGCAGTGAAATACACGAAATGCCAATCCAGATAGAAAATCTCTTGGTGATAAATAGCCAGCCACTGGTCTCAATTGAAATCCAGTTTTACGTTTAAGAAAATTACTTACATCTTCTAACTGTGGTAGATTGTCTTCCCGATAGCCACAAAATTTAACCAATTCTGGCCAATTTTCCATATATTCAGGAACTGCAAATTTTACATATAACTTATGGAGTTCTCTAAATACAACTCCCCTATGAATAAATATATAAAATTTCATGAATATTGAATCGAATTTTAAGAAAATATTAAATAATCTTATTTATGTTTATAAAGTTTGAAAATCAAATTATTGTCTGTACTTGTATAGCTTCATATTAGTAGTTGTTGAATATCTTTTATTATAATCAGAATTAGAGCGAATTCATAACTCTAATAAAATTACATGTACGTCAAATATTCTTGTAAACGAAGAGATATTCATATTTTTAAACTTTATTTTCCAAGAACGTATACGGGCTTAAATAACACATTTACATTCTTTAAAAATAGTATACGCTTACTGTAAGAGAGCTACAAAATTTACTTTAATTACGCCATTCATAAAGTTTGTGTATATTCGGAATAATATCCTAATATCAAATATGTGACTCAACATAATCAATTACACTAATTTAGCCAATAAATGGCTAAGTTAAATGCTGTTTGACTTCACTAATAATGATGTACCAAGTCAGTAATTACGATTGTGTCTAGCTGGAAAGCGTGACGTTTACCTATCTTTAAGCTTGTATCACATTTGCCATTATAAATATATATTGTGATTGAGTTATCATCTGCATACGAACCACAAATTTTAGTTTGGATATTGTATTTGACTATTCAGCATACCAAACATTTGCCGAGTCTTATGTAACTGGGACTTTACAGCTGTTTAAACACTACTTCATACTTCATCTATTTCTTCGCCATTGACTCAGCATACCAATCTTCATTAATTCATGTTTGAAACACATTGATCTCAATATCGAGTGAGCTGAATTTAACAAAACGTCCCAATTTTACTTTTGAGTCTGACTCAGTTTGCGATTGCAAACAATTGTCGTCAGCGAATTCCCATCTGATACCATGAGGTTTTGCACCCCAATGTACATCAAAAATGTCGCCAAGCCTTCCACGATACATTATATTCATCAGATTGTATTCATCAGATTGTATTCATCAGTTTAGATAGATTTCACAACTTTCTAGAATTGTCCAACTTATACTTTATTCAATAGTATGAAATGCCTGCTTGAAGTAAATAAATAACATGTACAATGTCGTTTGCCATTCAATCACCGGGTCAAGAATAATCCTTAATGTATTGGGATAGTCTTTGCAAGACCTAGCAGGCCTGAAACTTGCCTGTTTCTTTTAAATACCCGGTTGCAACACTGAACTGATCCTGTCGTGCACTTACCCTTTTTCAGACATTTAATGGGATCCAATATTGATGCAATGCCATCCAAGTCTACTTTTAACAATTCGGGTGATATTTTATCTTCGCCGACTACCTCGGTCAAACGAACTTTGAGCAACCTAAACTTCGGGCCTATATTCAGCTCGCGAAAGTATTCATTTTTTCATTTGTTGTATTTCATTTGAGATAAGCAAACTATCCCTAGATTGAATTGAAAGTCCAGTTCAAGTTAGTTTGCTCTCCAGACGGTAAGTTTCTCTCATGTTGTTTCAATTTGCAGCATGTTTTACCGGAACTGCAATATTTATGCATATCCCGCCATGCTCTTTAATCAACCGCTTTGGACTATTGACTATATTGTGTCTCTAAATTCTGTTGATCCGTCGCATTAATGATAAATCGCATTCTTGAAGTTTCTCCTCCTCATTATTAGATTTCATGTATCGATACTAATCCATTCCTTCGTTTCATAACTAATGAACTCCATCACATACAAGTTGCAAAATCGCTTGCGAACCGTTGTCAATATTTCGAAAGTTAGTAATATTTATAAGTCCAGCAGTTCTAGGTAGTCTCCTTATGCCTGCTATAAAGACTTATAATAATTTCATCTGTCCAATATTCACTAACAGAGAATTTCTCCATATCTATCTTTCTCAGCATCATAATCACTCGTAACAGAGAATTTATCAATTTTTTTGTTATTATAGTTAAGTGATCTATTTTACTTCTGGTATGCCCGTCTAGCGAAATCCATGTTTCTTTGTGTATTCACAAGGTTATGATTATCGCACATTTTCGTACAATGTTTTCCATTATTATTCATATCACCTACTTCATGTGTACCCATAATAGATTACCAGCCCATGTTTTTCGAGGCTATTTTTGCATTAGTGGCAACCATGCATATGACAATATCCGATCTCTTAATCTCAATAAGACATTGTCAAAGGTTACTATAAAAAGACACCTTATTATCAGACGGTGCCTGCCCTGTAAGTACGAACATCTGAACTATAGTTAAACATTTAACGTTACTCTTGAATCTTGCTGCGATTATTTTTTCTTATGTCGGCTTCCAGTTGACAAGACCACAGTTTGCAGATACATTTAGCAATAATCCGAATGCCATACTGTGATTCATGTGACCCGATTTTCCGGAAAACAAAAGTTTTATAGTACTCTCTCCGTTTTCCTTCCATCGAATTTCGCTCAAAACAAGAATATCGAGTTGTTTCTCTTCAATTCTTGAGCCACCTGCGCCAGTTTCATCGTTTCAAGCATTGTTCTAACGTTCCAGTGATTGATTGTAACCCAGGCCACCACAACCAAGCATTAAAAATAGTTAACTTTTACAAAGTATTCGGTTTAAAAAGTAGACATTCAAGAAATCTTATGAATTGAATTTATTTGTTTGTCGTTAAGAATGAACATCATTTTGAAGTACATTGTATATATTTTGACGATACACGAAATCAATTAACGTTATCATCTTGCGTTTCGTTAAATGAATACAAGGATTACTCATATGAAAATGAGCAAATAGCACCATCATCTCGACCTTTACTCCACTTGGGAGCATCATTGATACTGTATTTGACAACAAAATTTTTAGTCTGCGTCTGAGGCAACTATTGATGAAATCTTGAATTTGTGACACGATGTTATTTGTCACTTTCAAGTTTCGCAGCTATACAATGGATACCGAGAAACAATTTGTCTTAAAGATGCGCAAATATAGACTTTTTAAATTTTGTAGACTCCATTCAGCATACAATACATTTGCCGAGATTTTTGTATACGGAACTTTATATCTGTTTCTGCACCAACATCAATCGTCACAAAACTCGACTTCATCTATATCTTCGACGTACCAATCTTCATTTGTTTCCTTTTGAAAGATTGATCTTTAAACTGACTTGTGAGCTGTATTTGACAAGTCGTTACAAGTTCACTCTAATATCCGACTCATTTTGCGAAAGCAAATAAATGTCAGCGAAGTCAAGATCTTCAAGTCGACCGGTTAGACCTTATCTGTTGGTCAGAGTTTAACTTGATCATAACCCCGTACAGGACGAGCGCGAACAATAGTGGCGATAGTATACATCCCTGTTTTACACATGAATGTACATCAAAAATATCACCAAGCCTTCCACAAGGCAAACCTCTACATTGTGAATCACGATATAGACCGAAAATTGCATGACATTGGCATTATTCTCAACAATTGCAAAATTGATAATAAATAATGTGTGAACCGAACGAACAGAAAAAGCTAATTTAGATCAAATAGATTAAGAGAAATTATAAAAGTATTGGAATCTAATGTGAATTGCACGTACTAGGTTTTGTTAAACTATCAGTTTGTTACATAGCATATCAACTTTCTGTTTTAAAATAATGCAATGTATGTATATTTATTAAATATTTACTCAGTCGATGACATATAATGTATGCCTGCATCTGATTAAATGAGTTAGGTATCACAATGCACCTTTGGAATTTATTAGGGACAAAGACCTGCATTATCCTTGATTTTGTGTTATGTTTGGTGTGCATTAAAATGGCAATTTAGCGTAGTTGCTAAAGCGCTTGCTCACATAAAGGTGCTGGGTTCGATAGACTCTGAAACTACTGAGTCGAATGAGTCAAAATTTTCATAGTATGTTCGTAGTGGCCTAAGGAAAGTTTATAGTACAAATTTTTGTCAGGAGGTGGTGAGATTTTTTTTTTTCGGGTTTTGGGCAAAACAACGTTTGCCGGGTCAGCTAGTATTATATAAATGTTCCATAATCAATCAAGTACATGTCTTAAAGATTATACTCGATAGTTTGTGATCCCAATGGTCATATTGCAAACTGATTTTGGACGCTGGTCAATATGAACAAAGTCTACTTTGTTTCACACACTAGCCGTTCCCTATGAATGTGCTGCGGATAAAAAATTATCATTTCTCTATATTATTTGGAATTGTAGGTTTATATACTTTCTTCCAACATAGCTGATGATAATAAATAAGTGCATATTCTGAGTCCCGTAAGTATTTAAAAAAAAAAATAATAAGCAACTTTCTCCTATAAGTGACTAGCATTATTCTGTTTTAAAATATGTAGATGGGATACGTAAATAATGTCAGCAAACAAACTCCTTCGGAATAATTTAGGTTTAGTAGAAATATTGAAACTTGACAGTTTGATGCAGTTTAAAAATAATACTTACCACGTTTTTATTTCCTCTGGAGTATACTGCACTTTTGGAATTGGACTGCCACTAAAATAAATTATATAATTTACTATTTATTTAATAATAATAATTTTAATAAGTTTTTTGTCCATTAGAATTTTTATTTTTACGTAATTTCATTTAAATAGTAATGTGTTACTTTGGAGGCCGCTTCATTGTTGTCTAAAGAAAAATTATTACAACCGTTTATTTGAAATTAATAATATGAAACGCCATATATGTTATGCCGCTATAACAGGAATAGCTACCAATTTAATTGTGATAGGCATTTCAAGTGAACAACTACTTATAACCATTTTTTTGTTTTAAAGTTGATTCTGTTTCAAATTAAATAGCAAGCTTTTACCCGATAACTTCTGCAGTTCTCGAAAGCAAAGCCAATTTATTTTAAACTCTTCAAATGTATAAAATTAATCAACATGAACTCATTTGCCCATTTCTCGGCACATTCAGTGCAGTACAGTTTTTTTGTTGTTTTGTCTAATTATTTGGTGCAAATTTTCAATCTGTTCAGAAACGTGTGAAATCAGTCCATGTTTCCAGTAAATAATTAATAGTTTATAATATTATCTTATGACACAATTTTTTTTTTTTAATATTACTGTTTATATGAGTTGGCAATTGCTGAAAACTGCTCTCTGCGTTTCCTGTATGAAGGATCCTTAAAACCAGGATGATCAGCATCTAAAGCTGAGCCATACATCAGAACATTTTGTGCATTATCAAGATCAGACAGTTTTCTAGGAAACCAATGCATTTCTCCGAAATCTGTAATAAAATTAATTAAACAATAAGAAACGATATCACCAAAGATACATAAATTTGCTACTTTAATACCCTTGACTGACGGCACCACTCTTTGTTGATAAGTAACTCAAATATGATCTCAATGTATGTTAATCGCTAACATATGATCTTAATTTTTATCGAAATATGTCAAAAAATAAGAGAAACGTATAATTGGCTGCCAATTATTGGAGGCCCTGGAAATTGTTTAACGGATCACAATATAATATATAAGTATACATTAAAGAGAATTGCAAAATAGTTGATATGTAGTTTCTGGAATGTCCGCTTAAATTAGTGAATGTTACTATCATATGACCTATTGTAATCAGTAAGGAGTAAAAATTATACATGGGATGTATGCTAGGAAGTTATCTGATCAAGTTAACATTTTCATATTTTTTTAATTATAATAGCGATTATTACTGCAAGACGATAAACTATATATCTCTACTATCAAAGATATGTATATGAATGCCAGCACTAGAATCCGAACAAATTATGTAACATCTACATCATTCAATGTAAACTTTGGTGAGCATCAGGGTTCTGCATTAAGCCCATTAATCTTCATAACTATTATGCAATTTTTGTCTGGTTCAATACAGGATCCTTTTCCACGGACTATGTTATTTGCAGATATTATTAGCAGATGACATAGTGCTAATAAGTGAGAATCAAATTGAATTGGAATCCAAAATAAAACTGTGAAATTCGGTATTGGAGGCCAACTGACTACGTATCAGTCACACTAAAACAGAGTACATGTATTTTCCATTTAATGGTAATCATTCGACTCCCCAACAAGAC
>JANSTX010002927.1:0-11458 GCA_027564355.1 Penthetria funebris
GAATGAATCTATTAAAAGTTGTTTCTCTTAAAATATAATTTTCTTTCTATTTTTTATTCTTCATTCCTAGTATAATTTTTAATTTACCGGAATATTTATTTTGGCATAAGTCATAGTTTTAAATTATTTATTATAAACATTTTGTATTGCAAAAAAAAACATAAGAAAAAAAAAAAGTTCATTCTCACGTCATATACAAATAAAATATAGGCGGATATTAGAAATAAGTCTTATTTCTATTTTTACTAAATAAATAATTGTCGTAAACGCTAAATTGTATCGTAAAAGACAAAAATACAAAAAAAAAAATGGTAAAAGTTAGTGAAAAGAAACAATTGAATTAGGCCAATTTTAACAAATTGTGTAAATTACAGTACATTTATAATGTTTACCTTACCAAATCATCAGCATCTTCATCAGATAAATCTTCATCTGTTGGCTTTTTATTAATTCGTTTACCTAAACGTCTTGCATGCTTAACAGCAGTGCTCATTAAAGTCTCTGGCTTTAATAGTGTATTATGATTTTAATTTGCAGTTTTGTTTTTTTGGTTTTTAAAACATACAAAGCGTACATTTTTTTTTTTTTCCATAAAATTAAAGTAAGCATGCACAGAATACATATTTTAAAATATTTGAATTTTTAAAAAAATATAATCCTGTATTTTATTATTAAAATATTAGAGTCAAAAAAAACTACATCTCTAGCTTACATTAAAAATACCTAATAGTACAAAAGAAAATTTTAAAAAACTAGTTCTAGCGCAAAAACGATATAAATGAACTCTATAAGGTTCACAATGTCACACAATCAATTATATACAAAAAAAAAAAATTCAATATTATTTAAAATTCAATCAAAAAGTTTCTCCAAATTTAAAAAAAAAAAATTAAAAACCAGAATCAATAAATAAAAAGAAAAAACTGTGATTAGATAAAATATGGAACTCAATGCAATACAACTAACTATATGTTTGACAAAAACTGACAACGTCATATTATCGAGCTTCGAGAAAGAATGCCATATGTTACTCACATCAATCTATTTTTCTAGCTAAAGTAGAACCACTATCAATTTTACGAAACTTAATTGCTGAAATCGCTGAATATCATAAGACTACAATTTAATACGAACATGGCCAAACTAACAAGTGCGTATATAGAGACCCTATATCTTACTACCTTCCAAAATCAAAACAAGACACATAGTAAATACCTATGCATTTATAAAATATGCTAATATCAATATGCAATATCAACAAACTGTCACCGTAGTGTATGTCACATCCAAAATCTTCAATTCCACCGATTAGACCTAATCTGATACCATGCAGTTCAGAGTTTATCTTGATCATAATCCTGTCCAAGATGAACAGGAACAATAGTGGAACTCTAAATTGTTAGTTGGATGTTAATTAATAATTCTTCAAAAAAAAATAATGGCTATTTATAAGGTGATTTTTTTTAGGTATTGGTGCACTCCTAAAGTATTTGTTAGGCTATGTTTTAAAGCAGACATTACTGATTTCGCAAACTATATGTACGCTTATCTTTATCATTGCATTTGCTCGAATTTTTTAAGCATAAAAATTTAATATTTTTAATTAATTTGTCGGGAATTTTTCTTTTTTCAATTTTCCACTTAATAAAATTTAATTGAAATTTATATCGATTATTATGATGGTACAAATATGTTAAAAATTTATTATCATAAAAATCCAATGATAACAAAAATTGAAATACAAAAAAACAAGTGATGTTATGAGGTATTAATAGGATGAGTGTATAAAATAAAGTCCATATAGATATAAAGAAAACTCCAGTGAATTTAGTATATTATTTACTGCCAAATGATTAATCATTTAAAATTCATTGACGTTGATAAAACAATTGAATATATGAAAAATCACGCAACTTGTAAATAAATTAGTTAAATTGTAAATTAATGTACTGTTTTTATAGATGTAATGTATTATTGACTGGCCTTTAATGATTACAAAAAAATTGAATAAATTAATAGAATGGATTCAATGACAATTTTAATAAAAATGTATATGGGTATGCAACACAATTGGCGCAGCCGGTCAATCATATTGCAATATATGCGTTAGACTGGAATGCACAAAGTAGTAGATCAAAAATAAAGTGACGGAAAACGGTTATTAAACGAGCATGTACCAATTCGAAGATGTGGAATAAAGTAAAGACATTGGCTAGAAATCTATAATTGACAATAATCGAGTTTTTTTTAAATTAAAAAATATACTCTAATTGTCAGGTTCAACATACAGTAGAGAAGTGCATGAATCAATAACTACATAGTTTGTTCCAGACATATCAAGTCAACAGACATCCTAATTTCAGCCTCGTTTACATGGCATAAATTGTCGATGGAGGTAACCCATGACATGATTCGTCGCCACATTTTATTATTTATTAATCGTGTGTTCTATTTTGAAAAAAAAAAATATATTTTGACAGAATTTTTGAACAATACAATAATTTTCAAGGTCTCAAATTATGAGTATTCGAAAAACTGAAATTTATTAAATATTATATTTATCTTACATAGTTTTAATATAACGACCACAAAGATAACAACAACATTTATAGTAATAATCGTAGTTTGTTATAACCAACAGATTTTATTTTATTTTTTTTTTATTTTAAATACAAACTCATGTATTTATAATTAAAATGATAAAAAAAGAAAAACTGTTCAAACAATTACGTCAACTTTAAAAATTAAACTTGCTAATTAAAATTTATCAGATTGGTTATTCATAATTTTACACTAGAAAAAAATTCTCATTTGTTAACTAAATAAAATATCTGGCAATTGATATATACAACATTCGTATACTGGTTGGTACTCATATACGTTAACTGATAATTTGAAGACATAGCAACAACATCTTATCAATTATTTGAATAACGTAATAAACAGATGCTAAAATTTTTACTATCATCAAATTGATACAAATAAAAATTGAATGAAATCCATTTTTACAATCAACAACAGGATAGATAGGTTGAGCAATGTATGTTATAGTGCCAGCAAAAAAAAATTTACATATCACATTACGAAAACAGGGTGCGAAAATAGAGAAAATGTCAACACATTTCCTTGCATTGAATTGAAATACGATGATAAATTTTGGTTATGAGACTCAACAATTAGATAGACAAACGACGGCGTGTACTTTAATAAGATGAGTTCTATAAACCGATGACCGTGGGTACAAGATGATTCAAGGATTCTGTTCCAGCTAATAGTGAAATTAAAACATGAGCCATTTATAAACTGAAGACGAAAATATTCAAGTTAGACTTTATCATCCTCATTATAATAGTGAAGTGCTATTGTATGGTAATATCTTAGCGAATAGTGCGGTTGGCGATCATGTTGGTGAAAAAAATGTAACTTGCTAGTATGTGTGAGAACTGTCATTAAGTACCGTTGATAAGATATGAAATTTAATGAAGATGCTGGCTAGATATAGTGAAAAATGACCGTGCGTAGTAAAGGTTCAAATAGTGATGATTTTATTGCTAAACACAAACAATACTTAAGCAATACTTCTCGACCACCACCGTGTAAAATAGCCCTTTTTCGGATCATTTGTCATCAATTCGATAAAGTATTCGTACTATACTTTCCAGAGCTTAACATACTTGACAAATTCAATTAAATATAACTTATCTCATTATATACATTTGAAACGTATCTAATCGTATTTTATGCTAGGAAAATATGAATGCCACATATATAGAAAAGCATATACAATAATACATTCATTGTATTTTAAGGAAACCATAAAAAAGGTATATTTTACTAAATTTGAGAAAGATAAAAATGTATATCTTATAAATTTTCAAAAATATTTTAAAAAGAATTGTATATAAATGGCCATAAACTGAAAAAAAAAATCTAGGAAAAATAGTCTTTATGTGTATCCTCAATTCAAGTAAATATTATTACAAACGATAGTTTTATTAAAGAAAATCCAAACTTAAATTACGTTTTTCAGTAAATAGTTGATATAATTGATGTCATCATACCTATTTCGATGGCCGTTATACCACCATATTCATTTCTACGTGATGTGTCACTGTAAATTCGGTTACAAGTTATTTCAATTACCTAGGTGTATTATGGTCGCGACACAGAAAAAAGTATCGAGAAACTGGGTAAATGAGATCTTATAGAAAAATGTACTACTCTACTCATTTATTTACATATGATATTAGACAGCTAATACGAGTATTAACTAGACTTATGTTTCAGGTATGGGGGTCTGCAAAATATTTACTTTCAATCTGCAATCGTATAACACGATATCATGGATTTGGTCAATCTTCAGTATAGTAACCTCCTTTGGCCAACCTGGTAATGGTAATGATATTATACTTGTACGACCACAATGAAATAAATAAAATAAAATTTGTTTGGTTTCAATGGCTGTCAAAATAAAACGTATTGTTATATCTGCCTAAAATACCCGTTATGAAAACTAATATCGTTTTTGGTGCTGTTAGATTGTCATACCCAATTCGCCCTCGTACATTTCGAGTATTTTTAAATTTATTGATACCATCAACTATTATTTATATGTAGAATAAGGTTGCATACAATCATTGAATAGTTAGTTCATCAACTGATAAATAGTGCAAGTGAAATTATGAAGATAAATATCTAACTAAAAAAATATAAATAAAAATTCGTATACAATTCAGGTCATTTGCAAATAAACGATGATGGCACAAGGTTTTCACAATTACTGTTTGCAATTAATTATTGATATTCCGTGACATTGTCATATTATTACATGCAAATATAATAAATGCTGATGTTTGTAGTTAATGCGAGTATAAATTGTCAACCATCACCCGTATAATGAACACTTACAACAGAATTTTAAAATTATTCTAAATAATTTTTCCCATTTGGAAAGTTAGTGTTATATATTATGCAATATTTACAATCAACTTTAAAATTACAATTGATAATATAATTCTATAATAATAAATATGCATGCATATATTAATTGTTAAAAAGGTAACCATATGTTTAGTTAAAATTTAAGTAATGCAATTTACGTCAAAATATAAATTGATGATTGCATCTGTGTCGCATTCAGGTATTGAAAATGTTTGAAAATGTATGCCATCTTAAAAACATCATCCTACATTTTTATAACATAATTTCATATTAATAGACTATTGAACCTTGTGTATATATTCCAATATAATGTGAGATATAACAGTTTCAGCATCATCATCAATGAGTGAGCGAACTAAATATGATTAAATTAGTAAGATTATTGATAACAGTGAAACACGCACCACTTCTACCCTGATCAATTATATTGTTATAAAAACTACTATGGTAGATGTTCTATGTCTTTAATGACTCTTCCTTATAAATACCCTTAGCCGAGCGGTTAACAAAAAAGCTATGTTAGTATAATAGAAACATCATTTGCAATAGAATACTTAATTTGTTCAATATAACAAATATCACAAATTATAACAATATATTATTATTTTACTTTATTTTTTCGCAGTATAGATTCTTTATCGAAACTTTATTTAGCATATCATTTTGTGACCCGAATTATATGGAATATTATGAATACAAATCTTTGACAGATAAACAAAATTTGACTAATGTGTTGATCTCACCGTATTTCAAAATTTTATTTAAAACTAAAATTTTAATTTTATGCAACTTTATAACTATACTAACAAGTTACGAGTAATATATATATATATATATATATGTTGCTAAGTAGTTGGTTATATTGTCAAAATTCCAAACTGTTTTTATATTGTAATATAAAAATTTTGTATTCAATTTGTATATTTATTCAAATAATTTTTTTTAACATTTAACCTTCACCGATATTCTCGCATTTTCAATAAAAAAAATTAATTATTTTTTAGAGTAAAAATGCATATATTTACGTACCAAACACATATTAATTATAAAATAATAATACATTGTTGTTGCAATGATCCAACATTTATTATGAGTTTACATTTTTGATATTCTATCGATCAGATATTTGGTAACTGTACTGTTATTGGGATGCATCTGTGTGATTCACTTTTATATCTAGTGCAATCCAAGAAGTAATATACTGACAATCAAAATATGCAACTTCATTGAGCCTAAAAATAGTTCGAAATTCAAATATCGAAAACAATTTAATTGCTTTTCAGTGCAAACTTTTTCGAACTCGATATAATTATATAAGCGAATTTTCGCCGAAAATTTTATTTCGCCAAAACTTCCATTTCGTGGAAAATTACAAACTTCAATCATTGGTTATTATATGTCATAAAGCTTTAAAGTGCACTGAAAGATGCAAATGATGCAGACATAAGAAATAACCAAATACTTGCTTAGAATCTTCTTCATTGCTTCTATACTTTTAATTTCTCAGTTACAGAAAAGATGAATATTTCCATTTAATGACGTCATAAAATTAATCCAAAATATGTGCTTATCTTTATTAACTAACTAAAAAAAAATTATAGATAAAACAATGATAATAGATAATAAAAGATAATCATTTATTTATAGATATAATCGATTTTGTATGCAGGATAATGGTGCATTGTTATCTATAAATTGTGAAGAAGTACGAGTATATAAATAATTATACGCGTATATGATAATTTATTTTGTATCAATTCGTAATACTACAAGTAGTTAATGCGAGTGGATATCTTAATTTACTACTACTGTGTGTTTATAGTTAATTAAAGATAACTATTCTTTGGATTAATTTGTCGTTATGGGAATAATTAAGTATTTATGAGAAATATTAGTTTTTCATTTCATTAAGACACAAAAAGAAAATAAATAAATATTTCAAATTTGTCAATTAGTGAAATAATTTGTTAGTTTTAGTTAATAATTACAAAAAAAAAAAACCAAAAACAATGCAAGTGTTGTAAATTTGACATTGTTAAGACTTTTGATGTTAAAATTACATAGTTTGCTTCTAAAATTTTCCAAACGAGGTGTAATCATTTTTAACGAAAAGTCATTTTTAATACATATCAATTAGATTCAATGAGATGCAAGCACAGTTATGTCGGTATCATTTAATAGATACCCTAAGCCACTAACATCCGTCTTCACCCACCATCCGACCTCAACCATCCAAATAAGCTACCTCGTCTACAATTGAATTAAGTTTCTTGAATAGGGAACTATAATACTATTTGTTTTTTCAAAATGTTAATAAGATTTTCGAGAAAATTTGACATTTTTATGATAAACGTCAATGACAAACTTAAAAAATTTTACAAATATGGCGTTTTATACAAATGCAATTTTTTTTTGAAAAAATAGAAATTGTTAGTGTTTTGATCATACCAAATCCTGAATGGAATAATTGCTTTGATAATTGGTACAAATATGTACAAATATTTTCGAAAACAATGTAACTATTTTTCAAAATGATTCTTAGCTACTTTTCAAAAAAGTTTTAGGGTTACCTTCGTGATGACGATACAGAAATATTATTTCTAAATACACAACTTTGAAATTTGTGACGACTGCCAAATTCCAATACAGTACACCAAATATTTGCCAACTCAATTCAATTATGTTAATTTCATGAATCCTGCATTACATAAAACTTACAACTATTATACAAAATTACATTTTGTTAACAATAATTAATTTCTAATTAACATTGAATCGTGCCCATAATGTTTCATGTACATATTTTAAAAATTTCAGTGTTGCGTGAGTAGAAATGTATACCATGTGCTGGTGTTAATTGAATAGGGAATTACTGGAAAAAAAAGTATTTTAAAACCAGTCTCTATTGACTTTAGTGGTTTGGGTAGGAGTATTGGAACAGGAAACTAAACCGAAGCGCGTCATCATGATCACCTCGGAGACTCGACCAAAGTCGATCAATTAATAAGTGACACTTGTGATATTACCATGCATGGTAAAACAAATGTACGTGCTCTTTAGGCATAAAGCTTAAGATACTCTTCTCGTCTCGATTTTTTTAAAACAATTATTGCAACTCGGTGCAACATAGAAACTTTTTTAATTAGAGTAATATGAATTGATGTTCTAATTCAAATTTTCAAATTATGTTCAATTTGTACAAGTAAAATTATATCATATCAGTTAAGCTAATCAAATATTTACTACTATTTTTTTTTTTTTGTAAATCTATACAATGGATTTAAAAACTAATATTTTAAATGTTAAAAAATTAAAAAATTATAATTAAAAGCACGTTTTTAGAATTATTACATTTTTAAAATGAAAAACAAAGTCCATATACAAGTAAAAATATATAAAACATATTGGCAAATTAAAGCTGCTCTATTTATTATATTATTATATATGAATTTATGTATTTAATAATGCCTTATGTATTTTATAAAATTTAAAAATGCAGCATATATTATTTGGTTCATTTGAAATAAGGTTACATACCTTTTTGTATAGTTTTATCCAGGTGAGATCACCCTTTGAATCTGTATATTGTAGACCAAAAAACCAAACTTCTCGTAGCCCAATTGTTTTAACAACTTGATCAAATAATTGTTTGCCGGTGGTAGTATGCTGGATAGCAAACTCCAATTCGGCATCCATTGTTGTAACGCGAACATTTAGCTGGAATTAAAATTTAAAAGAAAAAAATTAGAAAGGTTTATTAAAGATGGTTTTTATATATAAAACAAAATATTATTCATTGAAGAAATAAATGGTGTACCTATACATAAAATTACAAAGAAAAAGAATAATAGGAATAATAATGAACTAGTTTCTTAAAGACAAAGGGAATACTCTCTTAATCCAATAATAGAAAAAAATAGAAGCCAAACTTGACAGTTTCTTTCCAATAGTAAGTAATAGGGTTTTCTGAACTTCTATATCAGAAATGGTATTTGTACATAATATCATGTTAATGTTGTTTTTAATTCAAATAATATGTACATTTATTATGCATAAGAATAATGGGTATCTATCTAGAGTATTACTATCTACATATACATCAGGAAAATGGGTAGATATTGTATTAAGTTCTTTATTTTAGACATAATAAGGTTATTGTAACATAATTAAATTTATAAGCAACCGAAATTGGTAAAATTGTATTCGTATATACCGATTAATGGAATAGGATGTCGACACGATTTGGAACCTGAAATGTTCGAACCATATTTGAACCAACCGATGAAGTGAGTGTAATTGCCCACGAATTTAAGTGTTCCGAGGAAATAAAGTGCATATAAAGAACTACATTAAGAGAGAAAATGGATCAAGAAATGCAAGCCGGTTTAGCAAAGCAAAGTCTTGTCAACTGAAAACAAATATCTAATCAGAGCAATATTTAAAAATAGGGTATAGTACCTATCAATTATTTAAATGTACAAACCTATGGAACCAACATCTGTCCATAGATGTTCAAATATGTATTTTATACTAAATTATCACGATAATGATCTTGAAGTTAAACATTTTTTTTTCCAAAGACCTTTGATAAAATTGAGGTAACGGATATAGGTTTGTAATTGGGAATGGGATAGATTCAATTCTCTTTTAGGAATATGCTAAACATTTGTCACCTTCCACACCGCTGTAAACTGGTCGAGATGCCGTATACATGTATAGTAAATTGACAGCGATAATAATGACGTATATTCAAGCAGAATACTGAATGGTTGGTTAGCAATGGTGGATCCGACTAAGCCTACGAAGGATCCCAATTAGCACGTAGGTGCCGTTTTGATACCACAAACTCGAGGAATACTATCAGAACCAAGTGTTTTGTTAATGTCAAGATTCTTAAGAATCCTATATATATTTCTTAATCAAAAGGGACCTCATGTTGGATTCGTCATCCTGGGCAATCATATCGGCGTGGTGTTCATCAATCATCGAGTTTAGTGGTATTTGCGAACAAAGCCGTAAATAAATGAGCATTTTTTTTTAAACAACTGGTAACAAGGTTGCCACTTGAATGTTGCGCTGTCAAACTCCCAGTATTGCTTTAATGAACAAATTTTTTAAATATCTTAAAACAATTGTAATGATTAATTGTTTATTCATTGATAACAAAAATCAAATATAAACATTGCAAAATGAAAATATAAATCGAAAAATCATTTCACACGACCAATGAGATACGATAATATGTTAAGGTATGTATACAAAGTAGAAAAAAATAAAACAAGTAAAATTATCGCAATTTAATAATAACTAATTTTCTAGTGATAAGCAATTTTCTAAAACAAGTAAATTTCAGGTCAAGGATAATTGAAAAACTCTATTGTAAACTTATTTAAATATTAACACATTTTCAATTTATGAATGTGTTCAAATTGTACTTATTTTGTACACTTTTGTATATTATATATGCAAATGACTCGAGTTGTTTGAACAAATCAATAAATGTACAACGTTGAGGAAATTCAATTAATTAAACATATGAATTATGTGTATAAATGTAATAATTTAAGTAAAAACTTTATGATCAGATATGTACAAAGGGCATTTTTCGCGATCATTATACCGAAAAGCATTCCAATAATATGTGAAACACTTTATTTGAATGAAACAGAATACGAAAATGACTTTTGACTTACGAAAACGGACATAAACCTTTAGATTGTCATGACCATGCTTAAAACAACGGTACATGTGGTCTACATTCGGCAATTTTGCAAAATAAGATTTGGTATGGAAGAAAAACGAACAAAGGAGTATATATAGGGGAAACAGGTACACAAAAATGGCGATTTTCAATGGCGCAAGACTATGATGCAACAAAAGCGAACAAAGAACTACATTAATGGGCGAAGCACATGATAAATCGAGTATATGATCCATATTAGCAGAGTAATTTTGCAAAGTAAAGTATTGTCGAAGGAAAACCAGGATATGAAACATGATAATAATTGTTAATATTTACACGCTACAGAATAAAATAGATGACAAAAAATTCATTTTATAGTAAATGTCGTGGGGTGTTGATGGGATTTTAAAATTCAGATATTGTTATGCATATAGAAAACGCTAAAGCACAACAATTTAGAATGGAAATTTGAAATGACTGCGCACGATACGGGAGTTACGAACCGAAATGGTGATTTATTACATACAAAATGAACACGAAATGGAGAAAATCACTGTTGGACACACACGAAGCTTCAGATGTGAGGATGTTTAGAGTGATTCTTAATTGATGGATGAGGCAGTTATAGCAGGATATCAATAATATAAAAAAATGAATTTGATTAATTTCATATTTTAAATAATCTCAATTTATTGACCTTTTTGTATTCATTTTTAAATACGGTACTCAGATTGTGCAATTATCTTTCATCATTTGTTTTGTCGGTAGCGAGAATATTCCCTTGTACAATTTCAAATGACAACGCATTCATTAGAAAGTTAAATCACAAAATAA